>JAGDQP010014871.1:0-10000 GCA_022664845.1 Lepisma saccharinum | reverse complement strand
TATATATATATATATATATATATATATATATATATATATATATATACCGTGTATTAAAGATATTTGAACCAAGTTTTTTATGTTGTTTCTAGGCTTAATGGCTCGGTTAAGTTCGTTAATGAACAAAATCGGTCGTCATCTTGGATCCAAAATGGCCGCCGAACCCATTGTTTTATAGAATACACAGCCTAAACCGCTGGGGCTATTGAAATCAAATTTGCCATAAAGGTACAACATTACTGTTTGATTACGAAAATGTTACCTAGTTAATCCGAAGATGCCATCTTGGATCCAAAATGGCGGAAGAAAGAAATGTATTTCCCATATCGTTTGAGCTAGAGATACGAAATTTGGCACGATGGTGTATTGTCACTAGTAGTTCAAGAAAATACGAAATGTTGAAAAAGTATGCATCTTGGATCCAAAATGGCCGCTGAACCCATTGTAGTATAGAATACACAGCCAAAACAGCTACAGCTAGGAATATCAAATTTGGTAACAAGGTACATTATCACTTGTATGTTACTAAAATATTACATGATGTATCCAAAGACGCCATCTTGGATCTAAAATGGTGGACCTAAAAACCCATTTTCCACATCGTTTAAGCAAGAGATATGAAATTTGGTACAAATGTGCATTATGACAAGTAGTTTAGGCAAATACTAAAATATTTGGGAAAAGTCACCATCCTGGATCCAAAATGGTCGCTCCAAAAATGATGTCTTTGTTCGATTCGAATTTCAAGCTTCGCTTGTCATGCTGACTACATTATCGTTTCCTTGTGGATTTCAATGCGTAAATCGAAATTTGCTAATTTGGCCAAGATGGCCGTATCCGGAATCTATATCACGTGAAAAGTTATCAATAGTATATTTTGTATTGGAAGTTGCATCCAAATAAATTACTATTAACATAGGCCGACAGTATTAGTTCCCGATCCGACCTTTGAAGTGTCCAACCCGATCCGGCCAGGAAGTACTTGTGCCTGGTTCGGCCCCACATCATATGTGTCCGGGCCGACAAGGCTTGGCCCGGCCCGGAATGTGCCCGGCCCGGTCCGACCATGTGTACTTCAAACGGGCTGGGCCGGGCCATCCGCCTATTCGCGCCGGGCTGGGCCGAACAGGCGCGCCCAGCCCGTGCAGGGCTCTGGTCCAAAGTAAATAAAATAAGCAAGGAAAACTAAAGAATTATATTGCATAATTACGGATAATTTTCGTCAGTAAATAAGATTTTGGAGGAAACTCAAACAAGACCCATTATGAGTGTTGAATGATTTTTAGGATTAATCAAGTGAAGCAGACTCCTTGAAGCTATTGCATTAAAAAGTAAGAAATAAAATAATATTATCAGAATTAAAGTAAAGGGATTATTCATTTGTATTTGTTATGCATGTTTCGTAAAAGGCGTGAATTTGAGATTAAATAAAATGTGAATTTACGGGATTGTGAATGCCAAGTACCTAACCTTATGCTAACTGAATTGAAGTAACAGAGATGAATGATTTATTTGTGGTTGAAGCTGAATATATTTAAAAGTGATATTTTTTGAAAATAATGTGCAATCAGCTTCGTTTGTTTGAAGAAGTTTGAGCAAAGCCAGTTTAGGTTGGAAATGGATTCAGGAAAGGATGATTGTCTTGACATTGTTGATTAATTTATACAGTTTCGTTTTTGCAAGTTTTATATTGAATGTTCATATAGGTGTTCGTTTTTCAATTGGTGAGTGTTGGTCTAGTGATGGGACAGGGGTAAGGATTCGAGGTTATGCAGTCAGGTTGATGATCGTTGTGGATCGAAGTTTGTCGATTAAAGTTTTCTTTTCAATATTATATTGGATTAGTTGTCTTCGAGTGTTGATTTGCAGTATTCAGTTGTGTGAGAATGATGTGGTTATTGATTAAGATTGCAGCACTGGTTGGTTTTGGTGTTTGCTGATAAGCCGAAGGAGAATTAGTTCTAATATTGTAGTTGTGTGCGAGTTTTGGAACGGAATGATTGATTTTGAGATTGAAATGTTAGGAGTGGATGTATGTAATATTGTGTTTAAGGTAATCGAAATGCCGAGAAAGTAAAGGCGGGTCAAGTCAGTGGCTTAGGTTTGTTGAGGTGCAGTTGTGTCTGGTGAGGTTTCCTTTTCGGTTAATACGTAAAGGCTTTTGCGGAATGTTTTTCACGATTGTATGAGTGATTGAATATTGAAGATTAGTTTAGATTACATTTCCATAAAGGTTGAAGGCTCTTAGGAGTTTGGATTGTTGAGCTGATTGCGCTAAATATAAATGGTTTTGCTAAGAGAATTAATTATGTTTTAACTAAGAAGGAACATAAACCAGGATTAAAAAATATGGCAGTTTTGTAGTTTTGAGTAAACGCGTGAATACGGTCTCAAGTTCCGAAATATTGAAGTAACTTTTGGCAAGAGGATTGAGACTAAATAAAGGTTTTGGAATCCTGTAACTAAAAAAAATGGCTTAATTCAAGTAAGTTTAACTAAATTTCGTTAATTAATTAAACTAGGTTTTCGTCATATAACTCAACTTGTGAATTTTTCGTCCCACCCTTAAAATTTCAAATCGCTAAAATTAGTCCTATTCTCGGGGCATTATTTCCTGACTTGAACTTGATTATGAATATTAATTCAGAAGATTAATAGACGTCCTCGGTTCAATTTGAACTATTTTTTTTATTGAAATAACATCTTTTTTTAACTCGGAAGCGGGCTAAAATTGAATGTTGTTTGAAATGATTTATATTTTATCTTATTTGATGTAACATTTTTCATTGCCAAAAGTTGGACTAGAGTTGTTGGTATTATATATTTTTTTAATTATTCTTAGAAATTTTGTACTTGTTGGATCTAATTCAGTAATGGAAACAAATGTATCTTGAAGTAATTAATCTTGGAATACCAGTGTGTGATTAAATTATATTAATGATGATGGACATTTATGTAATAATATGTCACCCCAATGGAGCCACATTTGTTTCCTTGTGGTTTTTTTCATGAATTTAGGTTAGTTGTGAATTGTCATGCTAGGTGATCCATATAGCCACACAGGGCATATTGATAACCTCATTTTTTCGGAATTGCTTAGATTAAACTCGTGAACAGGTTTCAGATGATATTCTAGGCGGGACGCCAGTCAGCAGATAAAGAACGTGGTGGGGGCGTATTCGAAGGGCTAGGCATCAACATCATGCGAACAATGCTCGATTGGTGATGGACATGTAGTGAACTAGATAATAAACTGAATATTTCGTCTGCGTCGGGGTAGGATGCTTAAGATTGCAGCCAGATGCGCAAGATTATCGCATATTCTGACGAAGGCGCAAAAGTGGTAACGATGGGAATGTGCACGCGTACACCTTGAACCTTACACGCAGAAAGATGTTGTATTTCTGCGCCGCATTATTGCGAGTGATGAAACGTGGGGGAGATCTTAGGAATCAGATTTCAAACGCCATTCCAGTGAATTACGTCATCCGGCGTCCCCACGACCGGAAAAGTTCAAACAAGAGCCAACAAACGTGAAGATCATCATAATAATGTCCTATGACCACGATAATTATGATAATAATGTCCTATTATCCTTTGACATCAAGTGCCATCAGAGGTTACCATAAATGATGCGTACTATGTCTCTTACCTGAGTCACCATTTGCTGCAATGACCACATCTCCCGCAATGTGTACCAATTCTGCCAGACGAGAACTACATCGAGTGAATACATCCATGTTCACTTGAGTAACACATTTCATTTCCCAGATATGCTGTCCATTTAATCTAAATGATTCTTTTCGTATATCAACACGAATCCCGCTGGATGACGGGTGTGAAAAAGTCTCACCTAATGAAACCACATAAGAACTTTCAGCTCTTAAATAAATAAAATACTGTAAACTACGTTTCTCTTACTCTTAACACATAGCCTCACATCACTGCAAGACTACAATTTCATATGCATTTGTTTTTACAAAATCCCTTAAGCAACTTCTTTAAACGAACTTTTAATGTTACGTTTATTATGACAATCTATAATCCGATTATTTGAAAACAATAAAACTCCAATGTCTAGTATTTAAAAAATAAGCGCTGCCGTCTGCTGAGTACAATAAATACACAAATATAAATTTCAAAGTAAAATGAACATAATGTAATACAAACATACAAAACTATCTTTCTCATATTCTAATATTAATATTAATATACTGATCATCGTCACCATAAAATCGTCATCAAGAACCCATTACAAATGTCACGGTTGGTGCATTTCCAGTAACTTCGCATTTGTCTATGTTGTTGTTAGGATAAATATGGGGACCCAATTTTCTCTGTAATACCGTAATGATGCATATCATAAACTCGTTCGCATACGCAAGAAATTATTCTCTGAATATAGTTCAATAAACGAGAACTTATTGTTAATTAATGCCTGAAAGTTAATATTGTCATAAATATGGTTAAAATGTTGTAAGATTAACAATATTCTATCAAAAATATTTAACGAGCTGAAACGTCACATATCGTAAATGTGACGATATATTTAATTAAAAGAACGATTATTCTTGTAAAAATTATTGACAATAAGATTATTGTCCTTGGTACCCGAGCTTTTGTTTGAATGTACATAAAGCCAAAACATTTGGAATACAAAGCGAAAATTGTACTAACTGAGCTAATACTTTTCGATCCATAATTCTCTGTCATGCCATATAACTCAGCTACACTAAAGAAAGCGTAATTAACTAACAAGAAAATTGACCTGAATTAAAGATAAAATTTAATTAAGCAATGAACATTAATCTCTGCCCTGAATCACAGTGTAAACTTTTATATAGTTAACAATTCAAACATTGCAAGGTCTCTTTAACACAATTTCTCACTCGTTTTTCATGGAAAACGTTGGAGTTCATGGCTACCACGAAGAATGGTTAAAGCACCTTTTGGTTATGTAACTCACCAATCAACAAACGCATATTGGATGCCTATGGAACAAGGCGATTTCAAAAGTGACTGATGAGCTATAGTTGAATTCATGAGTGAGTTGTTGAAGTAGGTGCTGTAGTACATATTTATCCTAGTTACGGCCTTTTGCCATTATGGGAAACGTGATTCTCGATAGCAGGAGGAGCATATATGGTAGATTCGGCCTTTTAATTTTCAATAAAACGTGATTTATATGCGTACAGTAAATACGTCTTTATATGTCGTAAGTTATATTTTAGTACTGGAATGTAATTCTTGGTTGTATAAAAATATAAAGCTAGGAATGTTGTAGCATGTTACAAACTGAATGAGGGTATATTAGCAGAAATTAATATTTGTCGATTACTTTAAGCAAATTAGAACAATAAATGATTGGCCTTCAGTATTAATATAGAGAGATGTTAGTTAAGATATATCTTATCTAGTGCTCAAATATCTGGTAGTTGCGTAAAGTATTGCAGTGTTTGGTAAAACATGAGAGGATAATGACAGAACACATAAATTTTGTATTAATTTGGTGAAACAAATTTTGAAGGTATAAGCACAAAAGAACTTATAAGCAAAGGCAATAGTTTGGTAACGAATTACAAGACCTGAGTTTATCTAAATCTGAATTTGATGAGGACAGAAAAGATCCAACATATGATACAAGATGTAAACTCCCTGCTCATAAGAATTACTGTTTACGTAATCAACATTGCTTTCACAGTATGCTTCTACAAAATGAGAAGAAACAACAGTGTCAACTGTTCAGTATTCTGCTCGTCCTGTTGCTGAAGACGTTAGTAGATTTTCAGAAGCGAAGAAGCGCAAAAGACTGCGAACACAAGAACAAAGGATGACACCGACGGGTTAGCTCAGTCGGTAGAGCGTTGGCGTAGCAGTGTAAAGGTCCCGGGAAAGATGCAAACAGCAGCCTATCCTGTTTGAGGTTTCTTCACGGTTTTCTTCAGTCACACCAGGCAAACGCCCGAATTGTACCTACAAACTAGGCCTTTCCAATATTCTCTACTCCACCATATCCCGGCCTGAACCTGAGATGCCTAAATGACATAAATGAAATTCAAATTGAAGATTAACATAATAGCAGATAGTGAGGTATCTTGAATTACGGGATTTACCTATTCATTGAGTTATTAATGTTTTAAACAAGCTGGTGGCCTTCTAAGGACGGGACGTAAAGTTGGTGCTGTGCCACCCCGTTGAATAAACTCTGGTATGAATTGAGCCCTTGGCCACACACCCAGAAAGCGAGCACGCTAACCTCTCGGTCATCCTAAGCTCGGGATTCCTTTATATGGCAGTGACCAGATGGCTCTTATTTTTATATCAGTGTTTCCTTATCGAGTTGCGTATTGAAAGTAAATTATTGGACCAAAATTCGTACTAAATTTTCTTATATGGTATTCGGATGCCCAAAAACGTTGAAGAAAATAAAAAAAAACAACTAAGATTTAAAAAATCACATTTAAAACATTAAGACTACTGCCGCAAGTACAGAAACAACCACTTGATCCAATGGTAAAAAACCGTATGTGCAATTCCCGCCAAACGTAACTTCATTCCTTGATATCAAGATTCGTTTTAAAACTCTTTGAGTACTAACAATTTTTTTTGTATGAAAAAGAGTTTGGTTGTCTAACTAAAGTGTTTGGCTGTCTAAAAGTGTGCGGCTTTTTGGTAAACACAAAATCCGATTTTCTCAAAACTATTTTTTACTTAGTGCTGTGAGTTAAAATAGTGTTTTGTTGAAGTCTTTTAAATTCATGTTTTGGTTATACTGCTACATTTTGTTTAGTGTCTTAGAGCGGTTATTTCGAATGTTCTATAGTTAATTAATTGATTTTTATATTGTAACTAATCAATAATCTGCTTGACGACATATGGTTACTTCTAAGATAGAGATCCGAGTGTCCGGATGAATTGAAATTCATCCTCGTGTCTTCATCATGTTTATGTCCTAAGTCAGGATGGAAATACGAACGATCCTTCACTTTCCAAGATGTTATGATACAGAAATGTGATAGAATGCACGAAGAGAGAATCTATACTGGTCTATATATGCGATGAGATGTCCAGCTTGCATACATATATTTTTTAATCAATAAAGAAGTCTGCCTGTCAAGAGATGAGTTATCGTTAAATCCAGATACTTAATTTACAATTCAATGGTTATGGTTTGTCACTGAATAATTCTTCAAAAGCGAACACGTTACATCTAATTCAAAAGCCTTTGATTCTTTAATTTAGGAAATAAATTATAGCACGTAGATATGATATTTTTCATTTAGACGGCAATGTGTTGCTATCCTGATTCGAATTGAATCTAAATATTGTTTAAGTCCTTTAGGCTACTTTGGCAAAGTGCGAATGGATGTTGATGGGAGAATTGCTGGAATGAAGAAAATGGGAGGAAAAGAGAGAACCCCCAGAAAACCCACGCTCACGGTGTTTGTCCAAAACAACTCACGTGGGGAACCGAAGACCATACGCACTAGAGGTGAGCGCTCTACTATTGAGTCACTGTGATCCCCCCTGCCGATTTAAGGTCCACGACGTTACCAACAGGAGGAAGGGAATTGCATTATAATTCATTTAGTTATACTAAGACAAAAAGAAACGGCAGTAAAACGAGGAGACACTTCGAAAATTTCTACTAAGGATTTTGCTACGTGGACTTTCGTAGTGATTTTGAGAATACTAATTTTGACATTCAGAGAAGATTATCTGTCGACTGCAGAAGGGACTAAACTAACAAACCACAGCAGCTAAACTTTGAACGTTAGATGCAAAACTAAATATAAATGGTAGAACAGAATATTTATCAGCCTTAGTATAGAAGGTTTTGTCCTATTACACTTAACAGAATAAGGAGACGACCAGGAAAAGGAAAAAGGAGCAGGAAGAGTATACGTTTCCTTAAAAAATACATAAAGCCTTCATCTCAGAAAGTCTGATTGAATATTAGGGAAATTTAATGGCACAACGATTTTTTCTTCAACATGTGAAGAAAGACCTTCTCAATTTAGTTAAACGGTTTTACGTGTTTCTACACTGAAATGCACACACACACGCGGAGAAAGAGAGAGAGAGAGAGAGAGAGAGAGAGAGAGACGCGAGTAAGGAAGAGTAGAATGAATATCCTTTTCCTTTTTTGCTATTTTGAAGATTCTTCGTTTTCATTTTCTTCACTTTTTGTCAAGGGATTGGACTTCTTGAGCAGCAGTAGTAAACTAAGACTCCTCCCTCCAGTTTGTTCTTCTTCCTTTTCTATCTTTCATCTCTTTTTACCGTTTCTCATAACAGAATTTCTAGAACCGCCATAACGGATATTTGCATCCGAGAAACTCTTCCCATGTTAATCTCCAACCTAGATGGAGATCCGCTATTAAAAATGCCTCACTGTAAGAAGGGCGCTAAGGGTGGGAGGTTGAAAGAAGGAGGTCTTTAGGGGAATGTTTTAGTGTGTGCGACGGGGAAGAGGAGGAGGTTGAAATATAGGGTGGTAGAAAGTCAGTGGTAGAGCGAGGAAATGAGTGTTAATCATCCATAAAAAATTCAAAGCGTCAACGACTGTGAATATTCTGAGAAAACTTCTGGGCTTGAGGAGAAGAAAGCTTCTTTTTTTTACGTTTTTCTCTCTTTTTTATCATTTCTCTACTTTTCTTTCTTCCCTTTTTGTCCTTTCTTCTTTAAAGCAAGAGAAAGATTATGAATCTAGCCTTAAAAGAGACATTATGCTTATGGGATAAAAGGATATTTTTTGCCGGAGACGGCTTAAATTGGAATTTGGCGACGTCACATCTTTAATCTTCATTGTGAAAACCGTAGAACTTCACCAATACAAGGTCATCTCTTATACTGTGTGCAGAGAGAGAGAGAGAGAGAGAGAGAGAGAGAAGAAAAAATATATATTATCAACACATTATATAATTATTAACTTAAGTTTAAACATATTTTTTGGAAAATATCACGTAAGTATAAAACTTCCCTTCATATTTTTCGAATAGTTAACAAGTAAGTTTTATTCCCTCGTAGTGAAAGAATTTGTACATAGATTGTTCCGGAGATATTATCTCCTGTAATATTGTTTGTGATATGTTGTTGATGTAGCATTACTTACAGTATATTCATCTCTTGCTTGTAGCATTAAATATTAAATAAGTTAACCTCTTCACCTAAAAATTGAATAATGAGATTCCGTGAGTATTCAACATATTTAAGTAGAAACTGGTGTTTGAAGTATGTATAGTGCATAAAATTAGGTTTCGAACAATTAGATTTTATATTCCACAAGATTCAAAGCTGTTAATACTATTTGAAAGATTTGATGATAAATGAAAGGTACTATCATGGCAAATATAATGTTTATATGACTTTATTATACACGAATTTGCTCCAAGCCTAGAAGATAGGCCACCCAACTGACGTAGAGGGGGCGATGTGTGATTCTGAGAGTGTGTGCGTGAACGAGCAAGGGTTGGATATTTCTTTTCTTTAAGAGAAATCATTATCGCATGTTCTGGCTTCTGGAAAGATATTTATGGTTTCTTGTAGTATGTACGAAAGAATGAAAAAGAGAGAGAGATCGCATTTGAAATAGCAACACAGGGAACCTAACGCAAATTTACTTTAGTTGGGCCATTAGCTGAAATTTACTGAAAGACGTAATTTAAATTGTCCAGCAGAAAAGATCCTTACCGAACATGGAGAAACGAAAAATCACGCTGAAACCTACGGTTACTAGATAATTATTTCTTTCTTCATGAATCGAGTATTCCATAGAACACTAACGTTATGCACGAAAGACAAGACAAAACGTCTGTTTCTATCAGTTCTTAAACATGGAACACGATATTTATGCTTTATAATTTCTTTTATTATGTTGTTATTTAAGTTACAAAGAAGATGTTAGCGGCAAAATACACAAAATATGTTGCATGATATATAATATATCACAGCCATATTCAATCCACCAGTGGATGAGGTCTCTCACCGAAGGGAGGAG
>JAGDQP010014870.1:14700-44093 GCA_022664845.1 Lepisma saccharinum | reverse complement strand
CTTCCCACTTATACACATCTGTTTTTTTACATTGTTCATCATTCACATATCACACACACACAGCACACTCTATTTTAAAATTCTGAATATTAAGTTTATTATTTTAAAGGTATAAATGGAAAACTTATTTTGTATTAAAAAATGATGTTATCCTTACTTACTTACTTGATCTATGGCTTACGAAACTCGCAAGTTCATCGCCACAGTAGCAATCGATCGCCGTCGGGCTCTATCCTGGGCAAGATCAAGCCAGTTTTCACTACAGACACTTATTTCTCCAAGATCCCTTCTAATATTGTCCTCCCAACGTCGTCTCCATCTTCCGAACGGTCTCTTTCCCTTCGGCTTTCCAATCAAGATAAATGGAAATATAGTCTGTTTTATTTTCCATCCAAACTACATGGCCTGCAAATTTTAGTTGTGGCGATTTAATTATTCTTACAACATCAGGTGAGTCGTACACTCCGTGGAGTTCTTTATTATGCAGTCTCCTCCAGTCATCTCATCCCGTTTTAACCCGTATATTTTTCTCGAGACCTTAATTTCAAACACCCGTAATTTATGTTCATCTGCTAAGGTCGTACTCCAACTTTCGCATCCGTAAATTATTACCTGCAGAATGACAGTTCTGTATATTTTCAATTTCAACTTCCTTGATATTAATCTCGAAAAAAAAAATGATTAATCGGCCAGTACCTACAGGTTCTTCGAAGTGGTAGAGTTCGAGTCCTAAAGAGACTTAAAAATTATCAGCCTTTAAATAATAATCTAGGAAAAAATATGAACTTAAACAAAATAATGGTAGCAAACCAGGGTTGGCAAAAACTGCCCCCACCAAAAAAGTTCTTTTGTTTAAATACTTTGCTTTATTTATTTATATTACATATGGATGGATATAAATAAATTTGTTTCTCCTTAATGTTCTTATGCAGCAGCGAGGTTATGAAGGACAGGACCTACAGCTAAAGCTCAAAGTAGAATCCGAACCAGTACTCGATTTGCAACTGAGAGAGATTGCCCACCACCTAGACTCGAACCCGGGATCCCTTGATTACAAGGCATAAATTATATTAAATTATCGAAGATGGTTTAATATGTGAAATCGTCACCATGAAATTCACACTATTTGTGGCATTTTTTATTTTATTTATTGGTTTAAACCAATTGATATTTTGAAAAAATAAAATGGTTTAAACCAGCCAACTCTGCAGCAAACCCCCTCCCCATATAAACTGTCACTCCCACCTACATGAGAATACCTTCAGAAGTTGAAAATTTCCATACTTGCAGGTACAATATTCTCAATATATGGTAGGAAAATTCCAATGAAAATAATAATAATATGGATGGAATTGTCTACGAATTTTCTTGCTCGTAAATGCACTGTAAAATACGGTTTCTTAAAATTAATAAAGCAGTTTTTATTTTTGCACTGAGAAATAATTTTCATACAAATGAAATATCAACATTATTTAATTTTAAATAAAAACATATCGGTTTGGAAATAGGACCACTGATCTTATTTGAAAACCAGCATGTTCTCAATTTGAATAAAAAGAGAAACTTGAAATTTCATAGCTAAGAAAACTATTTCTACCATTGCACAAACGCGCGCATCTATTGCGTAGTTCTTTAAACTGAGATTCGTCCTTGACGCCGCAGAGTGTTCGCAGACAAACCGCAGCATGTGTGAACTGTTAGTGCGGCACCCGCACGGTCGCCGCAAGGCTCCCGCACCGCATGTGTGAAGCGGAAGAAAGTGTGCGCAATTGAGTTACGTCCTTTCAGAAACGTAACATCAGTATCATGTAACTGAAATGAAAAATTGTAATGTTTTTGAATCGAAATTACGATATTCTGTGCATTCAGAAATGACACTTACTTGACCTTAGTGTAATGAAGGAGGTTGATTCCTAATAAGAAAGGTAACAAAACTGAAATAACACATTCTTACTGTAATAGACAGATTGTTATATTATATTTATTACATGTGTTATTTAATACTATTTATTATAGAACAACTCCAAGAATATGATAATAGTCACAAATATTTGAACACAAACACTACTGCCCCAGACCCAGTGGACAATGGTTACTACCATAAACTTCGAATCTGTATTGGAGAGTCATGCGAGCTCGAACCCCTGTTAACAATATTTACTGAGGTTTCTCTTATCTCTGAAGAGTGATTATTGAGGGATGTCATCGCTCAGATATTACGATCTTAAGTCATTAGCTGTTCAACCTATATAATTTTTAAATAAAGAAACTTACTGTTACTATTCCAGCTACATTGGCAATAATTAAACTAATTGTAAACCCTGCTTCTGGATTTCGATTTTCAATCTTAGTACAGGGCAAATACGGAAAAGTAGGAAATTTGTTGAATCACCAGTAATTGTTTAGTTTCATATTTTTATAGGTGCAATATCATACGTGTCATTTAAATGTGTTTCCAACGCATTTAAGTTTATGTTTATCACTCACACATGTGGCAGAGAAGTAACACTGAACACTATCACTTTAAGCTTTAAAATCATAGCCTTAAGATAATATACCTTTATTGCTCTTGAAAACAACGCGAATTAAGAGGATCGAGAACCAATATGTGATATAGTTAGAAAGTAGTTTTTCTTCTTTACACAAAGTCAAGCATATGAGCAAGTAATAATTATTATCATTAGTGAATGTAACACATAATCATCACTGTAGTTACCACTATCTTGAGTAAGTCTCTATGTTGTACGTACAATGGAAGTTTGGTTTTACTGAGAAATTCAACCTCGTAGCACGTGCTTATGCATTAGCACCATTCCAAAGTTGAAAATCACTGCTTCTGCGCAAGACACGAAATTGGAAAATTATTCCTATATTTTTAAATAGATAATAGAGCACAGGAGCACTAACATAATTGAAGGTATATGCGGAGAGGCTGCATTGCACAAATCAGTACCACAGCTGCAGATCTCTTGTCTTGTTCCATATCCTGCTTTGAAATTGCATCTTCCCAACGGTCTTTCCTCGTCATCTGGACCGATGAAACCACATGTCCGGATTACTCTTTCGTCAGCAGGCACTGCAAAGAAGATTTACAAACCATGTAGCGAAATATGGAGTAATACTTTAAAAAGAATGCGATGAACCTTAAGCGTATGTCAACTTCTATTTTGATAACCCTTTTCTTGCTGCTTTCTAAGGTTATGGTAATAATTAGTGTTCTGACCAGAAGCAGAATTATGCCCCCAAGGTACCTGCTATATGGGACATTACATTAATTATTTATATAGGAACGTGCACTATAGTAACCTTATATCTGTAAATAACCTACTTCATATAAGTCTTATATAAAAGATTGATTCAGTTAAGATTACCTCGTTTACGGTGAATTCCTCTTCCGCCACCAGCGGTGGTGTTCAAAGTGACAACAGAAGGTCTGGACTATGGCTCGGAATCGCAAATTCCGCTATAGAAGGCTTCGCCGCAGGTGCGCAAGCGAAATTATGTCTCAAACTTGTTTACATATTTTCCAAAGACCCTCAACAGTGGTGGGACGTCGTGAAGCAATGCCTCTCTTCAAGAGACCAATGGCGCAAAAGTCCATATTGGATGCAGGAACTGACGAAAACGAGATGACACGGATGCCCGTTTTAGCCTCTTTTCTGCTGTAGTAGGTGCTAGAAGGTCAAGAAGTTCTATTGGACGACTTATCTATGTGAATCCAGATGTGAGATTGCTCCGTGCCATACAAACGAAGGATGTCTTTTTCGTAAATGTGGTCCATAATATTTTCCTGAGTCGACCGGGTAGTCGTGCTGTCTAAGGCGTTAGGCCAACGACTCGAAGGTCCCAGGTACGATTCCAGGCAGGGGCATGGGTGTCTTTTAACTCGAACGAGACGGATAATCGTGATGGGCCGAAGTCAACATTTACTAGACTGGCCCATATAAAATAAACTTTACCAAGTTTTTTTATTTATCTTTGTTTTTTATTATTTTTACATTCTCCTGGAAGTGCTGCATATTGATCTTATCCTTTTTTCCCAACTTGGAAAATCGTGAGTTTGCCAACGGCACAGAAACCGGCCACTACCCTGAACCCTTTCGAAAATATGTCGTGGTTTTGCCCCATGAAGTTCCAAAACGACTTTTAGTCGGTAGAAAATTACGTGAAAATACGCCACACACGCGACCTGCTGATGGTCAGTTATTTGGTTTTACATCTCTGCACTATCCTTGAGGGACTTTACATTTCTTCGAAAACTGAAACTATGTACTCTGCCATATATCAGGAACTTTTTGTGCCATAGCGGTCACGTAAGAACGTCACACTGTACTCACAGCAACGCCACACTGTTCCTGCCAGATCAGGCCTACAACGGTGACGTTGTGTACTCCGGGCGGAATAGGGCCAAGATCAAATCGTCCCATCTTAACTGAATCAACCTTCTGTATTTCTAGTTAATTCCGATTTCTAAACATTATTTAATACATGCATATATTCGTTAATTATGTAACTCGTAAGAGTGCTGTGACTGTACTGAGGAATAGAGTTTTATAAGCCAGCAAGGAATAGTCAACGCGAAAAGTTTGTACTCAGTCGTAGAAGTTCTTCTCAAATAACTTTGGAATAGATACACTGATTTAAGTACAGGTTTTTTTATATATAAATTACAAAAAATCGCATTTTCTTTGAGTTAAATCTATCAACCCATTTCAAATTTATTCCGAGAAGAAATATTTCGACTAAGTACAAACTTTTAGCGCTGGCTGTAAACTTTTACTAATAGTTAGCCAGGGTTGTTGCTAATTTCTGTTGATTTGAAAATTTTAAATTTCTTTATTGGAATTTAAAACGATCTTGCTAGGTTCTGCTATACACAGTTCTACTGTACAGATTTCAAATTCATCTTTTCTCCGTTGTGTTTGAATATCTCCACGTTCATTTTCAATCATCCTTCGCTTCACCTTTTCTTAGCGAGTTTACTGCTTTGTACATATATCCTCTATTATTCGCGTTACCATTTTCATCTATGTTCTGATTTTTTGCGTCAAATATGTTCGCGTGTTGTTTCTAAACCCCCGTGTGGCGTTGCGTTTCGCGTTATTGTAGTGGTTTTCGTTACTGTAGTCGTACGTAGAGATCGCCGCCGGCTTGCTTTCGTTCCTCACGAACTTGAAGCCATTCTTCATCAAATCAAGGTTTGTTTTTCTGTCGTTTCTTCTCGCCTCTACGTTCTCTCGCCCTTTACTGTATCACGAGTTGCCTCCCACATCTTATTCACATCGATACGTGACTACATAATGGTACAGGTTCCACAAAGAGCAGTTATTGAATAGTAAAATGTTTCACAATTATACTTTTCCTTGATTTTCAATTATTTTACTAGAGTACAATGCATGTAATATTGATTCTCCTGAAAATATTAAAAAAAACTTGCATTTAGCGGACTAGAACCAGCAACCTCTGGATCATGAAGTCAGCACGCTACCACCTCCGCCACCCGCCCAGTTAACAATGAAGTACATTTTAATGGATATACGTTACTATGCCAAGTTTGATCTTTGTTTTTTGAAATTGGTCAAAGTCCATAGGCTTAGTGCAAAATTCTGCGTTTTGTACATATGTAAAAGCATGAAATTTGTCACGTATGTAAATCATAACAAACTATTATGTTAAGCCTTGTAGGCATTCAGACCGCCATATTGGAAAATGACCGCCATATTGGAAAATGACCGCCAAATCTGTTTTTTCTTTTGCTATAACTCTTGTAGTGTTGCCCACGAGACGAAACAAGACAGAAAAAAGGCTATAGAAAACTAGGATACAGAGTTCTCGTAATGTAAAATATCTTTCGAAGACAAGACACTCGGTGTTCGAGACGAGACGGCCTAAATTTCGTCTTGTGAACAACACTAAACTCTTGAGTAAATGTTCTATTTTAATTTTCTTTTCGTTAAATTGTTCATCATTTACTTCTCTAAACGTAAATTATAACGAATTAGTTATTTTAAGCGTTGTAGACCTCACACTGCGCCCTGAGCCGCCGTATTGGAAAATGGCAGCCAAATCAGTTTCTTGGATATAACTTTTAAGTGAATGATTCTATTTTAATTTTCTTTTCTTTAAATTGTTCATCATTAACTTCCCCAAATGTAAATGTTAACGAACTAGTATTTTAGGCGTTATTAGTAACATACATTGGAAAATATCCGCCAAAATAAGTTTTTTTTTTTTTAGAAAAACTTTTCAGTGAATAGTCTTATTGTAATCTTCTTTCCATTAAGTTGTTCATTGTTTACTTCTGTAAATGTAAATGTTAACAAACGAGTTATCTTTAGCCTTGTAGGGATTGGCAGCATTCACTCTGAGCAGCCATATTGGATAATAGCCTCTCAAATCAGTTTTCTGACCATAATTTCTGAATGAAAATTCCTATTGTAGTTTTCTTTTTAAAAAATGTTTCATCATTCTCCAAATATAAATTATAATGAGTAGTTATTTTAAGAGCTGAGTACATTAGCATTCTGCACTCTGAAACGACATACTGAAAAAAATGACAGCTCGTTTTTGTCAAAAACGTCACACTACTTTATTACTACTTTATCCCAGCGCTCCAACTGTAGAATCAAAATAGGCTTCGTACTTTAAGTACTGGCAGATAACACACTAATGAAAGAAAGGAATGAAACTCTGTAAAAATAAGTAAGCAGGTACTTCTAAATAATAATCCTAGAAGAAATATAAAACATTTCTGTAAAAAGTATCTTAGCTTCCCTGGTTCAACTAATGATGTTAACCAAAATATAATGTTTACTTTTTCGGTGCGGAACAGATGGTTCATGGATTCTCATGGGGTAAAATATTCCGGAGGTAAACTGGTCCCTCATTCGGATCTCCTAGCAGCGACTGCCTTAGAATACGAACGTGGAACGTACGAACGTTATACAAAACGGACGCTCATCAAGTGGCGGTACACGAGACCGGTACCTACACGGTACGTAACGAGCTGGACATATTAGCGATACAAGATAGCATCCGAAAGGGCAAATACACTTTCTACTACGGGGAAACACAGTCTCACGATTTCGGAACATGATTCCTCATTAAGAACAACATCTTTCCGGCGGTGCAGAACATAGAGTTCGTAAAGGAGAGACTATCGTACGTTACGATACGTACTAGGTGGGCCAACACGGGTATTAATGAATGTCTATGCTCCGACCGAGGTAGCTAATGATAACGACAAAGATACATTTTACGAGGAGATAGAAAGATTGTTTGACCGATTACCGATGTATAATACGAAAATTGTGTTAGGTGATTTCAACACTAAGTTAGGGAGAGAGGAAAACTGAAGATCTACTATAGGCAAATACAGTTTTCAGGAAAAGACCAACAACAATCGAGAAAGACTGATAATTTTTGCGATGTCCAGAAACCTACTCGTAGAGCACGTACTTTCAACATAACGATGTACACAAATACACTTGGATAGCTCCGGATGGCAAAACTCACAACCAGATCGATCACGTATTAGTAGATAGACGAAGACACACCAACATATTGGACGTTAGGTCGTACAAAGGAGCGGAAGGTGACCCGGATCATCAGTTAGTGATCACAAAAGTGAGGGAAAAGCTATGCATCATGAACAGAGAAGGCAAAGGATAAAACAATTGAAATTCGAGGTTAAACGATTAGATAATCCGATCTTAAGAGCAGATTACCAATGGAAATTTCAAATAGGTTGGAAATCTTAGCCGACTACAGTAGTAATAAAGGTGGCATTAATAATGCAATTGATGTAAGATCTACGAGGCAATTCGTGATATAGTGAAGGGCGCAGCAAAGGAACATTTAGGTGAGAGGAAACAACAGAAAAACAACACTGGTTTTATTAAGACTGGCTTAAGATTCATGAGGAACGGAAATAACCAAGGCAACGATGGCTAAGTAATAAAAGCGAAGCACATACCAACAACTACAGTAACACGAAACGCAACGCCACACGAGGGTTCAGAAACAAAAAGCGAGAATATCTGACGCAAGGATTCAGGAGATAGAGAGAAAGGGAACACAAATAACATTCGAGATCTGTAAAAAGAGGTAAACTTGTTACGGAAAGGTTACCAGCATAGATTAGGGATGGTTAGGAATGAACACAGAGATCTTCAAAATTGTCGGTGTGTGGAAACATTATTTCGACAAACTTCTTAATGTATAAAACGGAGAAAAAACAGAGGAATTGAACATCTATAAAGCTGAACCGTGGATACCCGAACCTAGCGAGATCGAGGTCGAAATGTCGGTAAATAAACTGAAAATTTTCAAATCACCAGGAAGAGATAATATTCCAGCCGAATTATTTAAAGCGGGAGGAACTGGAGTAATCAAGGAACTGTATAAATTGTTAAGTGCTAAATGGAGAAATAAAGAGCTTCCAAAAGAAAGGAAAACCTCAATAATAGTTCCGTTATAAAAAAAGGCGATAAATCGGACTGTAATAATTACTGCGGTATCTCATTATTCCCAACCTGTTACAAGGTACTGAGTAATATCCAGCTAACTCGGCTAAGCGTATACGTAGATGAAATAATTGGAGATTCACCAATGTGTATTTAGAAGAAATAGATCCACGATTGACCAGATTTTCGTCTTGAGACAAATCTTAGCGAAGAAATGGGAATATAGTGGGACTGTTCATCAGTTATTTATTGACTTTAAAAAAGCATATTACTATCAAAAGGGAGAAACTACAATATCTTGGTACAATTTGGAATTCCGAAGAAACTTGTTCAACTAGTGAGGATGTATCTGACAATGAACATTACCCAAGTGTAACAATCCGATTTTGATAAAATTTGGCAGGTAGATACTACACATGAAATAAACGAATACGTGTTCTTTTGTTTCTGCGGAAAAACGGTTTTAGGGGGCAAAAGCCCCCACCCAAAATTGTGAATGTGTTCGCCCCAAAGGCGAGAAGAAGTGAACCGAAGTGAATGAAATTGTGCACAGAGATGGTAGACGTAAAATGAGGGAATACATGTTTCGTATTTTCCCGAAAACAACGGATGGGTGGGGCACAGACCCCTCCAAACATTTGACTATGAAATATCAAAAGTGCTAATAAGTGTACGTCAAAAGTGCCGAAAAATCATGAAGAATTGCAACGAAACTGTGTCTAGGGACAATACCCACAACAGAAGCGAACACGTGTTGTTTAGTTAGTGCCGTAAAACAGTGTGGGGGACAAGGCCCCCCTCCGAAAAAAGGTAAATATTACCGTAGGAGCGCAGGAAGGAGTGGACCGAAACGAATGAAATTCTTTACTTCGAGTGTTCAACATGTTTGATGTTTGAAGAGTTATTTGCCTCTCCAAAACAGTCGAGGACACATAATAACACGTATTTCCTACTTTCAAGCCATCTATTCATTGGCAGACTTTCACTATTTTCACACTAACCGTTTCCTACCTATAGCGTATTTGATAGTAATATTTCGGGGGGGGAGCTTTTACTCCCTTACAATGTTTTTCCACATAAAAAACCAACCACGTGTGGATTTATTTTCTGTCTACTGTTGCTGTGCCAAATTTGAAGCAAATCGGAGGAGACACTTGGGAAACACCTATTGCCTTCTTTTTAATTCGCTTCGGTCCACTTCTTCCTGCACTCCTACGGTAATATTTACCTTTTTTCTGGAGGGGAGCCTTGTCCCCCACACTGTTTTTCCGTACAAACTAAACAACACGTGCTCGCATCTGTTGTGCGTATTGTCCCTACACGCAATTCGTTGCCATTCTCCAAATCCTTTCGGCACTTTTGACGTACACTTATTAGCACTTTTGATATTTCGTGGTCAAATGTTTGGAGGGGTCTGTGCCTCACCCACCCGTTGTTTCCAGGAAAATACGAAACATGTATTCCCTTATTTTATGTCTAGTATATCTGTCCACAATTTCATTACTTTCCGTACACTTCTTTCTGCGCTCGTGGCGTTGCATTTCACATTTTTGGGAGGGAGCTCCTTTTCCCCCACATTGTTTTTGCACACAAAATCAAAAACACGTATTCGCTTATTTTTTGCGTATTGTCCCTACACACAGTTTCGTTGCAATTCTTCATGTTTTTTCGGCACTTTTGACGTACACTTATTAGCACTTTTGATATTTCATAGTCAAATGTTTGGAGGGGTCTGTGCCCCACCCATCCGTTGTTTTCGGGAAAATACGAAACATGTATTCCCTCATTTTACGTCTACCATCTCTGTGCACAATTTCATTCACTTCGGTTCACTTCTTCTCGCCTTTTGGGCGGCCACTTTCACAATTTTGGGTGGGGGGCTTTTGCCCCCTAAAACCGTTTTTCCGCAGAAACAAAAAAAAACACGTATTCGTTTATTTCATGTGAAGTATCTACCTGCCAAATTTTATCAAAATCGGAATGTTACACTTGGGTAGTGTTCCTTGTGAATGACCCCATAAGCAGAGTACGGATAGGTAATAATATGTCAGATAGTTTCGAGATTCGCAACGGATTGAAACAAGGCTATGCCTTGTCACCACCACTGATCAACATTGCGTTAGAATATGTGATTCAAAAATTAAAAGAGGACAAAAAGGGACTAACATTCAATGGCTCGAATCAACTGTTCGTGTACGTGGATGATGTAGCTTTAATAGAGGACGATATAAATACATTACAAAGTAACACCGATGTTTTAGTAGAAGCGTGCGATGAGATAGGTCTACAGGCAAACATAGAGAAAACAAAATATATGATACCAAACCGAGACACAGGAACTAACAGAAATAGATATAATATAACAATTAAGATAAGAACAAAGAAAAAGTAAACTAATTTAAATACTTAAGCATTATGTAACTAGCAAAAACGAGCCCACGGAAGAAATAAAAAAGTCGCTTAGCGTCGGGCAACGAATGTTTCTATTCAGTCCAGAAGCTCCTAACCTCGCGATTAATATAAAGGAATTTGAAAATTGAAAATGTAATCTTCGCATAAATACAGTTAGATAAAATACAATTACGTGGAAAGCACTCGCTAATTAAATTGTAAAGTGAGAGCTTAAATAAACTTTGGGGGATATGTGCGGAGAGGGTAGACGTAGCACGATGGTAGAGTCGATTAACTTGTAGATTTATCTGGCATTGCGAGAATGATGGTACCGACAGGATTGGACCATTCTATGTTAAAGAAAATCGTGAACATTAAAATTGGGTTTACAGAAAATATATATATTCGTTTTTCGACTTATATAAACATACCAGCGAGTCATGTCTATCGTAACATCGGTACGACATGTATAAATAAACTAAATAACAATAATGTGTCATTGCTACAATTCTCAAGCCTTAAATAACAAATAAAGAACTCAAACATTGACAGAATCAAACACTCATCTAAACTTGATGAAGAGGTGCGGATAGATTTAATGGTGTAGAATCTGAAGTTCGTATTGTCACTCACTTGTCCTTCACACAAGTAAAAGTCGTTGCAATGAATGTTCGTTGCTTTTCTCAAAGTTGATGAAGTCACTGATAGTTCTTAAGCTGGGCTGCATGACAGCCTAGTTGGACTGAAGCTCACTCGCATAATTTCACCAAAATAAAACACTTAGTTTTGGCTCAAAGTACTGTTCAGTTACATGACTGAAATGTTTAAGTCCGATATAAAATTCACTTCAGAATTTTAGTACTCAAAATAAACTATGATCACTGATGACTAACGTTAACGAAGATCTCTCATCGAAGAACGATCTGACTTATATCTTATGAGTAAGAGTCTCTGAGAGCGTGTCAGAGTGAGAGTTGAGTCGAGAGTAAGCGAGTCCAGTGAGTCTCGAAATATTGACAGTCTATCTTTTATAATAGTCAATAATTTCTAGTCCAATCAAATTGCTTCTAATTTACCTGATCACACGAGGTAATTCCACTTATGACACTCTGGAAATATTATATTTGAAATTTTCACAGGTTGATAGCCAATTGTTCATATAATAAGGCGATCGGATTCTTTTCTAATCATTAAAGGTTAATATGCTGTCATGGGAGTTGGAAAATGGATTTGCGTCTTTTCTCAGGGAATCGTATCAATAAGGTTATAGGAGTTTTCTGAATGCATAAGACAGAAGGTCTCAATTATTTCGCTATACGTGAGGATTATAAAAGAAGAGGAAAAGTTACTGAAGGTTATTGATTCGATATCTCGTTGGGAAATTATTTGGTAGTCGTTTCTAATCCTTTTCAATTTCTCTTGCAACGTGACTTTTCTTACTATGAAGTATCCGGTGTCGTTTACGACTTTGATAACAGGCTGTACTCATGCGAAGTAGTAGTAAATTCCGGTCTCTAGCCTACTTCTCTTATGATAACCAATATCCGCAAAAGAGTAATGACTTGTGTTTTTTTTTTTTTAGACCTTAGGAAACAATCTTATCGTGGGAATTTCTGGAGTCATTTTCTTTTCATATTTTCTAGTGTTGATGACCGATGTACTCAACATTGCCTATCTGACATGATCATATAAGCCATTTATTTTTCCATACTTACTTACCAATTACAATTATTCATTCTAAATCAAGCAAAACATAAAATTTAATCCTAACACTTTTCTTAATTTAGTGTTCCGTTAACAGAACGATTATTCTGCCGGTAATACTTTGCGGCTGCGAAAGTTGGAGTACGACGCTAGCAGATGAACAGAAATTACGAGTGTTTTAAAATAAAGTTTTGAGAAAGAAATACGGAAAGAAACGGGACGAGATGACTGAGAAATGAAGGAGACTGCATAATGAAGAGCTTCACGGACTGTACGACTCACCCGATGTGGTAAGAATAATGAAATCGCGACGACTAAGGTGGGCAGGCCATGTAGGTCGGATGGGGGGAAAACGAAGATTCAATCGTGGTTGGCGAACCGAAGGGAAATAGACCGTTAGGAAGACCGACACTACGTTGGGAGGGATGTTTGGGAAGTAGTTGTTCGTGACAAAAAACTGGCAAGATCTTGCTCAGGGTTCTATGGAGAACGTTTTTTACTGCGTCGATGAACTTTCGAATTCCGTAAGCCATAGAGTAAGTAAGTAAGTGCGGATTTAAGTGAAAATAAATTTTTAAATATCAGAGTAGGACAATTCACTCAAACATTTTAGTCAAAAAGCAGATTTTGTATCCCATTTTCAAATATGGCGGCTCATTGCTTACTATCTATCCATGCTTTCAATCCTTAAAATAATTAGTGCATTGTAATTTACATTTCAGGGATTAAATTTATATGAAAAGAAGAAAGTTATAATAGGAACATTCACTCAAGTGTTATAGAAAAAACTGATCATCGTTGTTCAATGTGTCAACTGAGATTCCAAGCTGCTAATGCCAACAAGTAAAGTAGATATTTGGAAAATGATGAAAATTTTTTTAAAAAGAAAAATACAATAGGAATATTCATTCAGATTTTCCGTATGAGTACAGATGATAAATGTAACTACTGCCTTATAAACGAGCAATGACAGTCTCTTTTTCTGAAAACAAATATACGTTCTTTGAAATGTAATATACTCCTGCTTGTTATGCAACCACGCGTCTTTTTTGAAAATCTTTCCGCAAAGGAAATTTGTTTGAGATACCGTCTCCGCTAACGAAACATTGTTACTTCCTTGAACGACAATTTCTATCAATCCACTACTTCCTCTAGGGAATATCTTATTGCACAATTTTGGAATATACATTTTTGGAAAGAGCGGGTTTGAAGTCTTTGAAGATTCCATGCCTCCTTAGTGTTGGCAACATCAAGCTCCAGAGTTCATTTTCGTACACTTTCGGTAGCTTATAGCACCAAAACGAAACATTTGTGTACCCTTGATGCTATATCCTTTTTATTATTACGCGCTTTTTATTAACTTACTCTGTAATCATGTTTCATTTCTGGTACAAATCCTGTAAGATTTTTAACTAACTTTTCATCATCCAATTTCTTTAAATTTTTGTAAACTTCCGATGACAATACAACATTCAATCATTAGATGTACGACAGAATAATCTAGTTATCTGCAATTAAAAAACAGTTATTTAATATGGACATCTTTATCCTAAAATAAATACTAGCTTGCAACGATGTTGGGTTTTGACTGGTGGCAGAACACTTTAGGATTTAGGTGTGAGAAACTTTTAATATAGAAAAAAACATAAAAAATACTTTAAAAAGAATTTCCAAAAAAACACGCTTTTTAAGATGGACTAAAAAGTAAAAATAATTAATTTATGAATTGCAAATTAAAAGCGTGGGTATTCTTAGATATTATGATTTTATGATAAGGTAAGCAAGAGTACCCACTCTTTTATTTTCCGATTCATAAATTTATTACTTTTTACTTTTTAGTCCATTTTAAATGGCGTGTTTTTTTAAAAACAATCCTTTTTTAATTATTTTTATGTATAATAGATGAATATTAAACTCTCTGCGAGATATGCAACCCAAACTTCACACAATAGTTGGGGTGTTGCGTGCATTTAAGGATAATTTCCAATTGTTTAATTAATTAATTATTTACAGTTAACTGGATTACTGTGTCGTATATATAATGATTGATTATTGTATTGTCATTCGAAGCAAGCAAGTTTACAAAATTTCAAAGAAATCGGATGATAGAAAGTGAGTTCAAAATCAATTACAAGATTTGTACCAGATATTATTAGAGCAAGTTAATATAAAGCGTGTAATAATAATAAAAATACTTTTAAAAAAACAATTTTTTAAGCAAAGAAAAATAGACTAAAAAGTAAAAAATAATAAATTTATGAATCTCAAAATAAAAGCGTGGGTGCTCTTGCTTACCTTATCATAAAATCATAATATCTAAGAGCACCCACGTTTTTATTTTTCGATTCATAAATTTATTATTTTTTTACTTTTATTTTTCTCTGCTTAAAAAGCGCGTTTTTTTTTTAATGTCAGGAAACTCGTGAGGTGGTTTAGTTGGTGTTGTTTCGGAACACACTGTATATGTATATTTAGACTGTTTCAAAGAAAATAAAGGTTTTGAACTTGTTTTCTGTTTAGAAAACTGGTTAGCTTTAAACATTAAAACTTTATAAGCAAAACCTACATGTCTTAAATAAAAAAAATCTGGTGTTTTTTTCACCCTGACATTTAGTCTGAGTTGATGAAATGCATTTTCGACGTTTTAATCTTGAAGAATGGCTTCCTAGCAGAGTGGCTACCACAACAAGTAACAAGATTGCAGAATCGCATCCGGTTGCAGACCAGTGTGAAAATGTTCAGCTATAAATTAAGACTAGAAAATAATACGCATTATAGAATAAACAGAGGATGTAATCTAGATCACGTTTTAGCTAAAACTACTATAAAAATATACGCAATCCCGTTAATAAACAGTAAATTTCTGCCTACAGCGATCAATATCGGTACCGATCGGCATAAATACCGGCAGAAAGTTGTTGCAGTTCGATATTGATCGATATCCGATAACAATATCTATAAAAATCGCAAAGCGTGCGTTATTGATATCGGCCGATACTGATGTGCTACTGGGGTATGTAGGCTACTCTTTATAAGTTGCTTTTTTTTTTCACTTATCAGCGTCGCTTTTCTGAAGCTGTTCTGCAGACAATCGAATCAGTTGTGGTGAGGGTAGATGAGAGCCTCAGAGTTAGATTTCATCCCAGAACGACTCTCCAGTTTAATGCAGATAACGCAGTTGAGTATGGTTGAGTTTTGTTTCTCTCTTCGACTCTTACGAAGCAAAAATGCCACATCATAACATTCAACTCAGTAACAATTTTCGAGTCATATTTTGTCCGTGATACTTGCTTACGTATTCCAATACTTTTCTCTTTAAGAATAGAAAAATATTTTTATGAGCAGAATTTGTTGGGAAATTCCGCGCAAAACAACAGAATATGTAATTGTGTCCCAGCACTGATAAAACCCTTAATAATTTTATTAATAGAGCTATTAAGATTTAATCTCATACTCAAAATTAGGTGAAACTGTTCTGATAGCAATACTGTTGTCTTAAAATTGATCACAACTCATTCAACACAGAGAAAAATAGTTAAATCAACACAGACAGATCTTTTCTTTGTTGCACGTAGGATGGACTTTGCACTAATGGTAGATTGAGGCAGTGTGGTTGTGGACGTTGTGCAGGTGTGGTGAGTAACCAGTATCTCCGACTTGACGAAGTTTTAAAGAGTGGGTGCCCGTCTGGCTGGAGCATCTGTGAGTATAACAGCGACGTTATACGGTGTAAAACAAGGTATGGTCTCGAAAGTCATGACCGCATATACAGAGCACTGTAAAACAGGATCGGCGAAGCACAATAGTGATCGAAAGATGAAGCCGCAGGATAGGGACTCCGAACCTTGAAGCGGATTGTGACTTCGCAGAAAAAAACACCGACCAAGCAAGTGACTACAGAACTTATTCTGCATCTAAACACCTCAGTGTCATCCAAAACAGTGAGGCGGGAACTGCATAAAATAGGTATCCATGGGCGTGTTGTTATTCCCAAGCCCTAATAACAGATAAGAATGCATGGTGCAATGCCCATAAAAACTGGACGTTGGAGGACTGGCAACGCGTCGTGTTGACGGACGAGTCATCCTTTACAGTCTTCTCCACCACTGGACGTGTGTTTATCTGGCAAACTCCGTCTCAAGCATATGATGTGGACTGTCTCCGCCCGAATGTCGTCAACATGGTTGCCGCTCTATTATGGTCTGGGCCTCTGGGAGGCTTTATCATGTTGTTCGCCAGTTCGTCTTGTCACATTACACGGTTCGGTCACAGTAGAAGTGTATAGAAAACACTTGGGTAACCAGGTCCATCCAATAGTGCAAACTTTATTTCCAGACAGGAATGCCATATTCCAGGATGAGAATGCCCCTCCACATTCACACCTCTGGCCCTGTTCAAGAGTGGTTTCACGAGCATGTTGATGAGGTTCAACATCTTCCCTGGTCCGCGCAGTCCACACTCCACAGCCCTGAATATCATCGAGTCTCTGTGGGCTGTTTTAGAAACCAAGGTCAGCGTCGATTTCCACCTCCTTCGTCTCTACCTGAGCTGGAGGTTGTGCTGCATAAAGAATGGCTTCAAATTCCATTCACTATCATCCAGGACTTGTATCGGTCTATTTCGTCCAGAACTCAGGCTGTAATGCGTGATAAAGGTGGACCAACATTGTATTAATACAAAATGTTCCGTATAGTCATTAATTTTTTGCATTTAGAACTTCAATTACTATCATCATTTTTTAGTATCGTCTGCGTAAAGTATAATTCTTGTACCTGATGTTTGTGTATGTAAATTATTTATACATACTTGCATAGTATATGGCCGAATATTGAGCTTCAAGGAACGCCACGTCGTACTGTTTATTACACCTTCATTTACATTCTGTTTGTTACATTAATAATTTCCACAGAGTACGGTACCTCATGCGGAAACTTTATTCTTCATTTGCTATTGCTGTATACGTTTCGTTAGAGGTCTCGTTTTCATTATTTTTATCTAAAATTTTTACTTTCTGAGATATATTTAAAACTGCCATACAGTGGCGGCCGGTGGTTGTCTCCACTGGGTGTTGCACTCAGGCCCGCCGCTAGCCACAAAGGGTCAAGTAAAAATAGGGAAGGGCATGGGCTTACGAAACATACATAAATCTAAACATATGTATTGGGGCAAGGAAAATTTACATGTTTTATTAGAGATCCTTCAAAAAGGGACTGAGTACAAAGAAGATGTAAACGAAAATACCGTTTTCCACCTGGATGACATCTGCAAAACAGAGACATTTCCAGAAGCGTCTGTTTAAAATGTACCTTTCTATTTGCAAGAAAAATAACGCGCAAAAATCTTAACCAATTGTAAGCTCTCAAGCTTTACTTCAAGAAGACAATTCTACTGGTTGATGCAAACGTCAGTACAGCAAAAATGATCCACAGAGAAACCTCTCATTATCACATAAGAAGGTAACTAGTACTTGGCTCTCACTTCTCAAAAGAATCGTAACTTCCAGTATATATAAAATAACTGTGTTTAACTTAAATTATGAATCTTAAAATGTTTGTTAATAAAAATGATTGTCTGATACACTGCAAAAAAATTAGGAAATGAAATTAAACTTATACTATCGCCTTCTATGGTTTTTCACGGGTGCTAATCGACGCGGGGGTTCGCGATCTAGGTGAGCGGCCAATGACAAGCAGCAAATATATTTAAAAAATTCAAATTTAATTATCTCCCTTCCCCCTGGTCCAAATTCAACAAAAATTTCAGCGTACCTGCGTAACACATATAGCAATACTACCAAATATGATGAAACAGCCTCAAGGCCATATAATAGCACTACCACCAAAAAAGTGCAATTGGCATACCTATACTACTTAACGACACAAAAGAGGAAGTGACCAGATTTTCAAATAAAGGGTCGTTAAGTAAATTAGTTACGATTATGAGAAAACTTAGAAAAATGCCGTAGCTATAATATTGAGAATAGAATTTTTGATAGTTTGTCACAATTTTTCGTGACTAGAATATTGTGTCACTGTTATTGGTATTGTTAATATTAGTTTAAGAAACTTTGAAGGTAAACTAAACCTTTTCTTCAAGCTAATTTGAACGATAAAGTCGAATAAACCTACAGCTTCTGACATTGATCAAAATTCTTCGTGGATTGAAGACAGTTTGTGAAGACAGAGATTTTCTTTGTTAAGAAATGTGTAAATTGAACATAATTTCTCCACAATTTGTTTTGGAAAATTCCAAAAGTAACTCGGAAATTTCTCTGGAGTAAACAGCGTGCATGGCTGCCATAATGTGCCATGTGAATCTAAGGATTTTGCTTCGCAAGTAATCACATCGCATACTACCTTTGCTTCCCTTACCCATTCCATTCTTTCACTCTTTCTCCTTTTTGATACAGTGTTTGTATTTTCTGTTGTTTCACTCAAATCATCAAGCTGGTCTTTAATATGCCTAATATTTGTTTCAAAGCAAAGTGGAAAATTGCCTTTTGTGCCAAGGAAAGGTCAATTTCTCGATTTTGAAGTTGATTAAACAAAATTTCCGCAAAAAGCATTATTTTACTAAAAAAAAGAAAGAAAAAGAAAGAAAGCCAGAAATTAAAATGGCTGCTAATAAGTGTTTCCTTGCGTACTTCAGGGCGATGGATTGTGTTTGAATTTTTCTCTTCCTCCATCTTCACTATCTTATTCATGCATTAAATAATATCCCCGTTATGTTCAAAGACGCTTCTGAACAGGAAGTTCCAATAAAAGGGCTCCTCGCTCCACCCCCCAACCATTAACATTATCAAAATAATTCTAAAACTAAGAGCCCTATCAAAAATGTAAGTTCATAGCGCACTAGAGCTTACAAATTAACATGAGATACAATGGACTGCGATCTCGAGATCTTGTCCATTGATGAGTCATACGTTTTCAAAGATTGTGATGTCATTATTTAATTCAAGTCTCAGCACTCATCAATCGACAAGATTTCGAGACCGGGCTTATGAACTTATATTTTTATAGTGCTATTAGTTTTTGAAATATTTTGAAAAATATTTAAAACGGGGGGGGGGGGGTTGGGGACTACGAGAAAAAAGTACACACGCCTTGCAAATTTGGGAAAAAATATTACATTTCTATTTATAAAAACAGATTTCCTCTTAAATAGATTCACTTGATGAGCGTAACAATGTAGTATATATACACAGCATTTGAAATAGGACGATACAATGCCATAGCTTTCAAGTTATTATTTCGCGATTAAAGTGACATGAGCCGCCCGCAATGACTTCTGTCTAAAAGCGATACTGGACTCACCGCTGATGCTGCCAAAAATTTCATGAATATATGAAGACAGGAAGAGGAGAGGACACTTAATCTCGTTTGTCCACTTCCAGTCTAAATCAATATGGACCATATTTTCAGTTCTAACTCAGCTTGAAATCGCTGTGTGGCCCGTTTTTATCCATGATTCTTGCCAAAAAAAAATGAAAATATTATTTGCAGTATTTTCTATTACATACAAAGTACGGTACACTATTATACGAATAACTCAGGATTTAAAACTTTAATAAAAAACGGATCGCACAGCGATAAGAAGCGTATAAACTTGAGTTAGAACTTAAAGTTTGGTCCACATTGGATTAGACTGGAGGTGGGCATACGAGTTTAATATTTGCCCTGGCGTCTATCTTCTGACAATAAGGAGTCACTCAAATATCCAGAAAGTCGCGCGCGAGATTCAGCATTACTTCGCTGTTGAAAGCAGGAACATATACACGCTCACACCCACATACACGTTCTCTCTCTCCCTCTCTCTCTTTCTGTCTCTCTCTCTCACACACACATACACACACAGTCAGACATAGTGATAGAGACACAGAGAGAGAGAGTAACTGCGCGTAAATGAAGGGAACTAGCAGACGACCTTTCTGCAGCGTAGGAGGTCTTGTCGCTTGCTCGCCACAAATGCCACCTGGTGGAAGTAATGCAAACTAAGAGGGGAGGAATGAGCAGAAACGCTTTGCTTGCATTTGGCAAACAACGTCTCAAGTTCTGTATTAATTGAATTACAAATGCCAGTTTAACATCTAGTGGAGGGGAAGGCTATGTAGCGAGATAGGCGTTAAAGCGTGTGCGTATGGATTACAACACCAAGATTAAACTCTGAACTTGTGAAGTATTTTTCTCTACCTAAAGGAAACTATGACTTTTTTGGAACTCCGAGGGGTATAATATTATTACGTATTCTATATTTTAGAGTGACTGAGTTAAAAATTAAATAACTTTAAGAAAGGGGTGTTGCGCAACGGGCAAACAGTAACACCCACCGCCACTGTTGCTATATAATTTTCTACCAAACATTTATCTACCTTCTGAATATTCGTTTTATTGCGGATGCACGGAAAACTGTTTGGTTAGAACGACCAAACTGTATTTACTGTACCATTTTTTTAAATGTATTTATTTAACTGCATGTTTTTGTTTCCTACTAATAAAGATTGATGTTCTGCCAGATAATTTCTTGTTTATTGTGGTACGTTCTTTTATTGAGTGACATATGTTGAACTTTAATGAAAATGCCTGTGTGACTTTGTGTTATTTATATTGTTGGAAGTATTTTAAAGTTGAAACCAGTCAGTATAGCAAGGCTCGAATCTTTATCCGAATGTAATAGATACAATTTCAGTGCATAAAGATTAAAATGTCAATAAGAGTTCTATGTGTAATAGTGTAAAGAAGATATTTGGTTGATGCCACAAAGTAACCAGATATGTTAATTATTCAGACCAAATCATTTTTCTGTGTACTTACATCATTGTAGGGAATATTCCATCCACTATACATTTATTCAACACATAAGTTAATTGTGGTGTGATAGATGTTCTCAATTAAATCAATATGTTAATATATATAAGTTGGCTTTTTCAGGGGTGTCTTTGAATAGGTCGCCATTGAGGTTGACTAGACGATCGAAAGGCAATTACAATAGTGTTGAAGTGAGAAACCCAAAGTAAAACATATGCTGGTACAACCAAAAAAGTCGTGAAGGCTTGTAGCATTTTACAGACCAGTTTAATTATGTGCTATAGTGCAATGAGTTTCAACCTTTTAATAGTCACGGACCGGCAAATTACATAGAAAAAAAATTAAGGACTGGTAAGATGCCAGTAAGTTAGAGGTTTATTTGACGTTCATCAGATGCCAACACATCTTCAGATTCTGGTTGTTTTGGAAAGGAAATATTAACATTAACCTCAATTTTGAACTGTCTAAATTTACAAAAAAATAGTGTTAAGTAATTAAATGTATTCATTGTCAAGGACTGATATAATAATTTCGCGGACCGCCGGTTGAAAACCAATGCTGTACCAGAAGATCATCTAGCACTGTTTCGAGAAAACAACTGAGATGGTATGGATAATTCACAAAAGACATGTACGTACTAGTAAAATGAACTGCTACTATCAGATTAGAATATTCACAAAAAATAACCAATTTCTCCATTCGCTTAGAATCTCTTTATAGTAACAACATAGATAGTGTATTGCTTCCACATCTTTCTTCATATTTTTCTATTTATTCTCAGGCATTACTTAGCAGAGGCTCAGAGACAAAGGAGTTCAAGTGACATCAAATTAAAATTCGAGATCATTTTTACATATATATTACGAAATATATGTGATTCAAATATTCATATTTTGTATCACAAATATTTCGTGTTTTATATAACAGATAAACTCAATATACATCAGTACTTCTAATCACATATCTCTTTCATTGAAACAATTATTGCATCGACACATTAATAACGAATAATTCAGTTATGTAAACTTCCATTAGCTGTAATTAAGTGGCATACTTACTCTCATTCATATCAAAATCAATAAACTGTTTGATTTTACGACAAGGTCCAGGATAATACGATTGGAATTTCATGAATCCTTTCGTTTCATTACAATTTGTCACATATTGTTCCGGTGGTGGACTTTCCTCACATCCTGGGTTGTATAAACTGTTGCAAACATAGCATACTGTAGGCGCATAAACTGAAAATAAAAGTATACATATAATGAAATTACATAGTTTACTGCACGAAATCTAATTTCAATAATTTTTAGTTTAATTAAATTTCATATTTTTATTTAGTCATGTGAACTGTACAATACCAATATAGTACTGCGTCATAAAAAATATATATTGGTTACAGCTATCACTAATGGATACAAAATAAAAGGAGAAATGGAACTCATTCATTAGGTGAGAATTGTAAAAGTATTAAAAGATTTTCATTACTGTACAATACATATCCTACAAATGGAATAAACTGTTACAAATACATGTTATTATAACTAGTAATATAAATGTAGAAGGCATTTTCAATATATTGGAGATGATTTACTATTAGTCATAATCATCAAGAACGGTAGCTCTTCGAGTGACGCTGACAAGTGAGTCTGTTAGCAGCACTCCAATGTTTACATCTAGTTTCGGATCTCGCGAACTATAAGCCCGATTTTGATGCTTGAATTTAATGAAAGCTCTTTGCCATGCTAAGATACAGAAAATAAATGGGTAAGTAGGATCTTCTTAGGATCCCCTAGGGCGGTGCGAAAAAAATAACATTTCTGATGATAGTATTGACCCCAGACCATATAGGCGGCCGAAACTTGCGAAATCTTAATCTACGCTTTAATATATTTCAAACGGTGTAATCACATGTCAAAATCAGTAAAGGGGTTCAAAAGTTACGACTTCTTTTTAGCCGAATCAGAATTTTCACAAATTATGGAAAAGTTTGTCTGTCTTTTTGTTTTAGTCCCAAATGGTTGGTACCGGGGAGGTATGGGGGTCAATTGCGGGCTTATTTTTTTTATAGGAGTTACCGTTTTTGAGATACGGGGCCTACCATGGTCCAAAATCGACATTTTGTATGAAGACTATGCATTTGTTTTTTAAATAGATAGCCTTACAAAATAAGTGATATCAGTATAAAAAAAACTTCGGGGTAAAGAGAAGAGTGACGCAAGAATTCTACTCACAAAAGAAGTGATATCCATTTTGCGAGTGATTTTCTTTGTGTCACTATGGAGGAAGGGAAGATACTGTGTCTTAATTTTATGACAAAGGAAACATTTCCGCCATTGTGACACAAAGAAAATCACTGGCAAAAAGGATATAACTTCTTTTCTGAGTAGAATTCTTGCGTCACTTTTCTCTTTACCCCGAAGGGTTTTTTTATACTGATTATGAATTATACGATTCAAAAGTAGAGCACCTTTGCCAAAGGTTGTTATGAGCTTGTGTTGCCTGGTGTTGTGCAAGGGTATAATAAAACAGTATATGTATCAAATAAGAGCTTTGTGCTGTATTGTCCAAAATATAGTACTTTCTTGTTTATGTTCTTTCTTCGTTGCTCCAAAGTTTCAATTTCAAAGGTATTACGCCATTAGTTGCAGTCGTATGAATAACATGGTAAATTAACTTATAACAACAAACTAATAGGTCTGAAAGATATTTGTACAGATTCACTACTGTTATTGTTAATTTTTGTTATATCATTCCACACCGACGTAGCCTATTCTAGTTTCCTTCTTACAAGAGTTCTCTAAAGCATTAAATACGTTTCAGTGTTTATAAGTTCACACCATTGGCTATCATATTAATTTTCTAGTATTATCTGTAATTCTTGAAATATGATTTTTAAATTTAAGATTAATATCAAAATGAATACCAAGGCTCTTGGGAGCGTTGATTTTCATATTCGTTTTATTTTATACTTACTTACATAATACTGAGTCTTATTCGTGTAACTTACATTTGTTTAGGATACATACACAAATTGTATTCTTAGTACACAGTACACCATGTCATTATACTATCGAGACCATCTTGCAGTAATTGATTGTCTCTATAATTGTTTACTTCCCTATAAAGTTTTAGAACATTAGCAATTTAGATGTTTCACAACTTCAGAAATATCATGTATAATATATTATAGAGAAGTGGACCCAAAGACGATCCCTGGGGAATGGTATTACTTATTATACCTTCATGACGAACGATATTTCCTATTTTAATACTACACGCCATACCAGCTCCAAACTCTCAAACACTTTAAAATAGATGGAGGGAAATCCAATCTTAGTATTCTATTTATCAGCTTATCCCATAAGTAATGTCGTATTTTTGCACCGTGAGGAAATGAAAGATAACTTACCTGGAACACTACCGTTAGTCAGGAAAATAGTCTCCATCGGACTCCACAACACTCCACAACGTTGCCACCTGTCAACCAGTTGTTGAATCCCCGCTGAAACAAGTCACCGGTTTTGGAGGCAAAGAACTAGGTCACTCTTCGTCACACGTCATCCTCATTTTGCAGTGTTTTCCCGAGAAGGTGGTTTTGTAGGCTGCGAGAAAGACAGTAGTCTGTTGGTGTAAGATCTGGTGAAAACGCTTGATGAGGGAGTTTCTCCCAGCCACATTCCTCGATCTTAGCACAGGTCCCTCTTGCCGTGAGTGGACGCGCTTTCACCGTGGATGAGCACGCCCTTGCTATTAACCAGAGCAGGACGTTTCCCCAACAATGCAGTCCATAGGCGATCAAGCTGCTGACATTAGACATATGCATTGATGGTCTGGCTACACGACAAGAGCTCAAAATGAATTATCCCACGGATATCCCACCAAACACTCAACATTACTTTGCAGGAGTGGAGATCCTGTTTTGGCACAGTTCCAAAACCTTTGTGTTTGCGTGTGATGTTATGGTAGAGGACCCACTTTTCATCCCGTGTCTTCTTTCTGTCCAAAAAATGGCTCAGGTCTGTGACGGGTGAGCAGCGAACTGTAGATGTCAACTCACTGCTGCTTTCGTGAAGGCGTTAACGCATAGGGTACCCATTTTCCGAGTTTCGACACGTACCCAAGGTCCTTCAGATGACGATGAACGGTCGAAAGGGTGACATGGAGTTCGCTGGCCAGTTCTTCAACAGTTTGCATTGGATTTGCCTCCACCGCTGCTCGCAGACATTGTAATGAGACCAAGCCAGGGATCAATTAAGGTGTATGCACGAACAAATGTCAATGTGTCAACTTGAAAGATAGCACATAGACTTTAGTTCGCGCATACGCCTTAATTATAGGTAGTTAAGTGGTTGGCATACTTAGCCGGTTAACACTTAACCTTTCTGCTCTTAACCAGGTAGGAGAAATAATATATATGGACCCCAGAAATCAAGGGGTCTTAGAGCATTTTTAAATAAAATAAAGTTGGAGATAATAGTTTATATATATCCCGAAATATATGTGACACAAAAGTGACATTTTTTGTACAAATAAACCTTTGACCTTTATGTCCATGTACAGTCACGGACTAAAGTAAATGGAGGTTGGAATTATAAGAAATAATAGAATTTACCTCCAGGAGAATTGTTGCACTGTACGTCTCATAGTTAGACAACCAACATGACAGTATAAATATGCTCCAAATCATGACTTGCCAGGATATTCCTCCATTTGGAGCAAGAATGAATTGATTTGTTCAGCATCATGTAGAGAATCACGAGAGAGTTAGACAGAAATCCCATCCTTGTCTTTTTCAAACACACACACACACACAGGGAGAGAGTGAGTAAGAGAGAGAGAGAGAGAGAGAGAAAGCATGTAAGAAGATGGGAAAAGAGCGAAAGAACAGAGAAGAGAAAACAAGGAGAGAGGGAAAGAAGAATGACGCAAGACATGGAAATAAATGACATTTGAACTCTTATAAACACACAGTCTGCGTCTCTCTTCCCCTGCCCCCCTCTAGCTCTGTCTTGTGGTTTTCTCCCTGCGCGGAATAAATCTCTGTCAGTACCTATAACGAACAGAATTTACTGCGCTTAATTCCTAGTAGAAAATATTTGGAATGTCGCTCGTGGAATAGATTCAGAGACCTTACGAATGAGAGTCTCACACACGCTGATCATTTAGCTACACAGACAATAACAAAGGTGTTGTTAAATCAACCATTAAACTCACTACCCTCAGCGGGCTATTTATATATATATCCTAGATTTCAGAACTATCATTCAATAAAGTAAATCTCACTTACTGGCGACGCGCTTATTCGATAATCCCAACCGGTAATAATAAATAGAAATTTATTAGAAATTCTGCGTTCAAAGTGCTTTTCGCAGAAGTGGGTAATACATTAGTTTGGGGTTAAATACAGAGCCGAGAGCAACACTTGTCAGCTGCCTAGCGTGGCGTATTGGTAGAACGCTGGCTGACGAAGTAAGAAACCCGGGTTCGAACCCCGGCGAGTGAGCGAAATTTTTCTTCTTTCTTGTAAAATATATTTTCAAAGGTTTTAATTTATTATTAATAATTCCTTTTTTGCATTTTCAAGATCGTTTTAAAAAAAGTGCATTTTTTGTAAAGAAAAAGATAAGATTTTTTCTTCTTCTTGTCTTAAAGAATATTTTGTTAAGTTCATATTTATTATTAATATTTGCCTTCTTCCATTTGTCGTAGATTATATAAAATTAGTGACCATGGGTTAGGGTAGGTTAGGTAAGGTCAAGTTCGATTATGTATCTTTACATTTTCGTTTTCTTCTTTCAAAATACATTTCTATCTGTTTGTGCGAAACTGATTTTACCTAACCTCCGCTAACCCATGGTAACTAAATATACAACTCGGGGGGGGGGCACACATCAGTAAGCGGTGGGCATACGCAAAAGAGCTACATTGTATATTCCCACCGCTAACCAGGGGCTTTCCCCCTGAGAATCACGCCACCCAGCTCCTTTCGGACGCACCGTGCTCCATTCCACACCACGCGGGCCAGACCTGATTTATGTATATATATATCCTAGCTTTCAGTATCCTTTATTTGTATGCCTAGCTTTCAGTATCCTTTATTTGTATGCCAAAGCAATTGTGAATAATAAATGTGAACATATAAAAATAAAGTTTGAAAGAAAAAGACAAGAAATGTTGCCTCTGCCGGGATTCGAACCCGAGTGTTATGTAGTAAACCAACGTCTTACCGCTGCAGCAAGCTAGTACGTGGAAATACTGGTTTGGTCGTTGTATTTACAGTGGATGAGGTCGGAGCTGTTACTATGACGTCGCAGGCACGATGACTTCCAACCTTGTTACTATTTTCATCCTCAACTTTTGAGTAATGGGAGTAAACATTTGTATAATGCCTTGTTGGTTAGTGGGCCGTCGATTTCGCACAAATTTGCGCTTGTGCAACATTATCATCTCGGGGGTTGTTCCTTGTTAGGGGCACGCCTTAGGCATGAATGTTTGTGGGTGATTTTAACTGAATTCTAAGTTTATCAGTCGATACTACAATGTTCCTACTACATCTACGGGGTATGCATAGATGTACTGGAACAGGGAGTGGGAAGCAATCAGTGAACGTTGGTAATTAAAGACACACTTTGTGCAGACGGTATTTGATTGGCTGGCAGGATCCAATGAGGAACGAGATAGCTGGCTCGTTACAGGTTGCTGTTGCTTATGTAATTCAGCGTGTCCGATGAAGCCAAGAGGTTAGTTAGTTGATGGAAACCTTACACGTTTTTACTTTTTTAATTAAAACGTATTGATTTGCTCCACTTATTTTTTCTATATTAAGTTTATAACAGCAATGCTTTATGGGAAATATCATATTTGTTTCGTTATGAGATCTCAGACCCGCACAAGATCGATAGTTTACAATAAATACTGTGTTATCATGATCAGAATAACCAAATCTTGGTGGTCTTATGGATATCGCGTCTGCCTCTCGTGCGTAAGGTCGCGAGTTCGAATCATGATCACTTCAATTTAAAAAAAAGAAAAGTGTGTTATTGAGTTGGAACCTGGAAAACACAATTGTCTATTTTTAAAAATTTTATTTTAAATTATGTTTCAAATTATATTTTTTTTAAAATAATAAATGTTTCAAATAACATTTCTGCTACTAATTGTGAGTTTCTTCTACCACGATATATTAAAATTGGATTTAATCTATATGTCCTGTAATTAACATTACTCACTTTGAATTGACAATGAATTTTAATCTTATTTGTGGCCTTTAGGCATCTAAGGCTCAGGTCGAGATAGGGAAGGGGAAAGGACGCGGGAAGGTGTCGGCCAGAACCTATGTTGAAAGTGCAATCCTGACATTTGCCTGGTGTGACTGAGGAAAACCCTCAGTTAGGATGGTCCGCAGCTGGGATCGAACCCACGACCTTCCGAATCCTACGCCAACGCTCTACCACCAAGAATTGACACGGAAAAATGAGCAGGGTATCTTAATATTCTTGACACCCAGTATAGTACATTCGTATATTCACATCTACAGTGTATGATTTGTGTGAATTGATATTTGTTGTTTACGTATAACACAAATAAACAAAAAGCGTCGGGGATAGGGTGGGGGAAAAAGATCCTGGAAGGATTTGTTTCAAATTATTTAAGGCCTTTAGTCATATGAGGACCAAGCCGGGATAGGGCAGGGAGAGTATGTTGAAAGACAAACGGCCAGGACCTATTTATAAGTACCATCAAAGCGTTTGCATGGTATGGGTGAGGAAAAATCTTGGAAAATCTCAGTTAGAAGAGTCGACCGCTGGAATCGATCCCAGGACTTTCCGATTTATAATCAACGCTCTAGAAGTTTTTGGAAACATTGTTTACCTTAAGAGGGTACAACGACACAGCCCCAACCTAATGATCCCAAAAGTGGATCACACAGACAAATAGGGTCGCCAGGAGCCTAGAGTACCCACGCAACGCATCTAACCTAACCTCTAGCTCCAAACATTTTCTACACCCCAGACGAGCGGCGCAG
>JAGDQP010014870.1:0-14600 GCA_022664845.1 Lepisma saccharinum | reverse complement strand
CAGATCCTTGTGATCACTGTAAAAAAAAAATAATTTAGATCGAGGGAGGAAATACCGGTAAGGCGACACCTCCAATCTTTTAATTAGATCGTCAGTTCATACTCAGAAGTACCAGCTGGTTCAGATTAGCGACAGATTAAGAAAGAAAAACGTAAATCTTTACTTGGGAAATAATCTCAAACGATGATACGCAAAACGACTCATATGTGACTCATACGGTGTCTTTACTCACTTCGAAGTCTACAGGGTGGCAAAAGACCATGTCTTACCTTTACCTTAGTAGGGCCCACACCTGTAGTCTGGAATCGCAATTCCTGAAATAAAGACGAACGAACACAACGAATGACGGTCGCAACTCAGTCCAAACGTAGTGTCATAACGCAAAACGCAAATAATATTATTCACACAAATCACATGCTGGAGTCACTTCATATTTCAACGCAGAAATAACCAGAAATTCAATATATAGTTCCTTTCCCAAGTCATCACTTCTCAGCTGGCGAAAGAATCCTACCACTGGTCTACTGATTTATGAACCGATCTAATCTAATTAAATTAACATCACTTATAACGATAGGTTTACCGAAACACAGTAATAATATAGTATCAATCGCTGTCAACTTCACGTAACAATTCATAGCTAATTTCCAATAGATATTAAGTTAAACATTAAATAACTCACTGCACATTTTTAAATATTACCAATCACTGTACGAGGATTATGAACTAATGCCTTATATCGTACCTGGTTAACTGAGAGGTTTCTACACTACGTTCACTGAACATAAACTCAAGATTGTTTTCGAAGAAATATAAAAATTTCATAATTTCAATTTATTGCTTTGAATTTACATAATTCACGCTTTCGGCTATGATAATTTTATCAGAATCTGAACAGAATTACTGTTGCATTGTAAAACAAACAAATTTGAATCACTGGTATACATGAATTAAGCCGAACTGAAAGTTATGTAGTCACACGTAAATGTCCATAATTTCTGTAATAATTAACAAATTTTGTTGATGTTTTCACAAATTATTTCCGAAATATTGTAGTACAATTTGGAAAAGTTTTAGTACAGTATTACTTACACGAAAGAAGTTCTAGTCCAAAATGCATGATAATTAAAGAATCACTTTAACCTTAATATTTTTGTGACGTCATTACAGACGATTACTACGTTATACAAAAGACGTTCTGAATAAATTTTGAAAATACTAAATATTGTTATAAAATATGATTTTTCATTGGAGAATAGTGGCTGGAGTTGAAACCAAAAATTATCGAACCATGTTGAATAAATTATAATTTACTATTAGCGTCAAAACAGTACGCAAAAATAATCGAGCAGACATGTTGCTAATTTGATCAAGTATGGAAAATATGCGGTAGCTGTCAAACATGGCTAACCGGGAATTTCGAATAGAATATGGAAAAACGGGAGACGAGAAATTGGCATTTGATTATTGAAACCTAACGGACCGATATTTATAATGCAAGAATTCGGTCAATAGCGGCCCCATACTAAAATTTAGAACATATTATACATATTGACAAATAATCTCAAAACAAAATATTAAATTTTGATGAGGTGAAAATTCCGAAATTTATGACGAAAAAGTCCTGATAGCACTTGTATCGGTTTTTATTCTTCTTAATATGATTTAAAGTAATTTTCCGGAACGGACGAAATCAATCGAAATATCATCAAAATTACGCTAAATTTAGTGTTTACATCTACCTTTCGTAGCCAGGGCTTAGGAAGTACAGGTGATGGAAAGCCCATGCATCTGGTCGCTTCGGTTTAAAAATTGGAACTAAACTAACATGGCGTGGGAGAGCAGTTCTCCCAGCAAACGGAGAAGAAGGCTGATTCACACCAATCAGCAAAAAACAAGTCACGAAGCATTGACTAGGGCCAATCAAAAACAAGCGTTAGATCCAAGTCATTGCTGCGTGACTAACGAAAACCTGGATGGATAACGATTAAAATCCAAAGAAAATCCAAGCGGAAAACGCTCAAAGAGTCTAAAACCAACCAAAGAGAATGAGCTAAAGAGAACACACTGAAAGAAAACAAAACGGAGACTAAGAAAATAAAAGGGGAGAAAAATAAAAATAAAAATGGAACAGCAACTAGGCTGTTACAAGGGCTTTACTTGTTCCATTTCATATACCTTTTGAAAATGTATCGACTGATATTCTTGGAATTCAGTTAAAATCACACACAAACATTCATACTGAGGCGTACCAATGGCCGACTAACCAACAAGCCATCATAATAATGTTTACGCTACGCACTCAAAAGTTGAGGATGAAAATAGTAACAAGGTAGGTTGGAAGGCATCGTGCCTGCGACGTCATAGTAACAGACTCCGACACCATACACTGTAAATAAAACAATCAATAAGTTTTGGCCACGTACTAACTTGGTGCAGCGGTAAGATGTTGGCTAACTACATAAGAAATCCAGGTTCGAATCCTGGCACGGGCAAAATTTTTCGTCTTTTTCTTTCAACTTTATTTTTATATGTTCACATTTATTATTCATAATTGCTTTGGCATACAAATAAAGGATACTGAAAGCGAGGATATATCTGGTGTAGTAAAAAGTAATCCATTATTTTTGCATGACATTGAAGGCTTGACTTACCATAGTTAGAATGATCCGATTTAGGTCACATATGCGCCGTTTTGTTCGATAACGCGTTGCCATTTGGAAGGTAATATCATGATGCCTCTCTCATAGAAGCCCTTGTCCCTATTGGCAAGAAATTGAGACAGTCGATTTTCACAAGCCTGTCTTGAAGCGAATTTTTCACCAGCAAAACGTGTTCGCCATGGACAGGAACAGATGGTAATCACTCGGTACCAGGTCCGGACTATAAGGTGGATGCATAAGAACCTCCCAACCAAGCTCCCGGAGCTTCTGGCGAGTCACTATCGATGTGTGTGGCCTGGCGTTGTCCTGGTGGAACAAAATGCCTCTCCTATTGGCCAAAGCTGGCCGCTTCTGGGCGATTGCTGCCTTCAGACGGTCCAATTGTTGACAGTATAGTTCCGAGTTAAGGGGAGCCGTAGGGGAGCAGCTCATAGTAGATAATTCCCTGCCAATCCCACCAAACACACAGCAAAACCTTCCTGGCTTGGGCACCGTTTGCGCTGGCGCACCGCGCTTCGACCACGACCGTTTTCGCGTGACGTTGTTGTAAGTGATCCACTTTTCATCACCAGTCACCAACCGCTTCAGAAATGGGTCGCTTTTGTTACGATTCAGCAGCGATTCGCAGATGGAAATTCGGTCCATGAGGTTTCTTTGCGTTAACTCGTGTGGCACCCATACATCAAGCTACTTTGTGTATCCAACCTTATGCAAATGGTTCCACACGGTTTTTTGTGCAATGTTTAGCTCTTGGGCAATCGAAACAGTGCTTACATGACGGTCGGACGCGACAATGTCCATGATTTTATCGACATTTTCGACACTTGACCTTCCAGTGCGTGGTACATCTTTGACGTCAAAATTACCGGAACGGAATCGACGAAACCAAAATTGCGCGTGATTGGCTGTTACAGTATCAGGACCATAAATACTATTCACATTTGCAGCCGCCTGGCTTGCGTTTTCGCCTTTATCGAAGAAAAACTGTAAAATATAGCGTATTTTCTCTTTGCTAGTGTCCATTTTGACGCGCGCTCACACAACACTGAGTCAACTCATCACAACTATCTGAACAGTGTTTGTAGTACGCAATCTCATCGTTTGAACGCCATCTCGTTGAACCCGATCGGACTTATACAACGCGAGATACAGATCACTGAAGCCATCTATTGGTAAAATAATGGATTACTTTTTACTACACCAGATATATACATAAACCAGGTCTTGCACTTTGAACATACAATTTCTAATGAATTTGTATTTATTCTTACCGGTTGGGATTGGCGAATAAGCACGTCGCCAGCAAGTGGGATTTACTTTATTGAAAGACAGTTCTGAAATCTATGATAAATATAAATAGCCCGCTGAGGGTAGCGAGTTTAATGGTTGATTTAACAACACATTTGTTATTGTCTGTGTAGCTAAATGTTCAGCGTGTGAGACTTTCATTAGTAAGGTCACTGGATCGATTCCACGACATTCCAAATATTTTCTACTAGTAATTAAGCGCAGTAAATTCTGTTCGTTATAGGTACTGACAGAGATTTATCCCGCAAAGGGAGAAAAACACAAGACAGGGCTAGAGGGGGGCAGGGAAAGAGAGACGCAGACTGTGTGTTTATAAGCGTTCAAATGTCATTTATTTCCATGTCTTGCGTCATTCTTCTTTCCCTCTCTCCTTGTTTTCTCTTCTCTGTTCTTTCGCTCTTTTCCCATCTTCTTACATGCTTTCTTTCTGTCTCTCTCTCTCACTCACTCTCTCTCTCCCTGTCTGTGTGTGTGTGTTTGAACAATACAAGGATGGGATTTCTGTCTAACTCTCTCATGATTCTCTACATGATGCTGAACAAATCTATTCTCTCTTGCTCCAAATGGAGGAATATCCTGGCAAGTCATGATTTCGCGCATATTTGTACTGTCATGTTGGTTGTCTAACTATGAGGCGTACAGTGCAACAATTCTCCTGGAGGAAAATGCTACTACTTTTTCCAACCTCCATTTACTTTAGTTCGTGACTACAAAATATGACATTTTTGTGTCACATATATTTCGGGTTATATATAAAAGATTACCTCCAACTTTATTTTATTCGAAAATGCACTTGACCTCTTGACTTCTGGGGTCCACAGATAATATTCAAAGTACCATAAAATTACCTGTGTTAATCAGGTCTGGACACTATTTGAAAGTGCAAATATAGTGCAATATTTTAGTTCTACGTTATTCATGGTAAGTATTCGAATTACATCGCTTAGTGCTCAATAAAATTTCACCAAAATCGCACATTATAAATTCAGCCCTTTTATCGGCCCACTTAAATAATTGGTGGCACTTTCCTGAATTTCGAACTTCAAGCAATCATCTTAAATTTCTGAATTCAAAATTATTGATTTCACAATCAAACTTCAAGCCCTTCAGGGCGAAACTGCCAGTTTATTTTTCACTGGGCTGTTATACACCAGCCCATTTTGCATTGATGAACTATTCGCGCATGTCAAAAAGTAAGATGCGTTCCAAGAGAATTGTATCAGTTTCCCATCGAATACTATGAGCACGACTCTATAAATTTTAGCAAAATTTTGGTCCAGGGAATCCGGCCCTATTTTCAGTAAAGAGGTGTGCCCACTTTACAGAGGGTTTACGCAAACTGGGCCCGCAGGCCAATGAATTCCACCTTTCACTCCTGCTTCTTTCTTAGCTTAAGATATATTCCCGCAAGCTGGTTATGGTAAAACACCGCACTCCATACTTACAAGGACATGAGCAGTCATGTTCTCAAGTCCTAACTGACAAAAATATTCCAAAAGAATTCGGCAGAAAAGCGGAGACGTAAACCTATTTTTGGTCTACTACCTAATTATTAACCTAGACCATTTTACAATGACCTAAACGCGCCCGGTTTTAAATATCAATTGTCAAAATAGTAATAATAATAATATTCCGTATAACTCTTATTATATTTGCAAATAATGATTTGCTCTTAGTAAAATCAATAATAATAATAATAATAGATTAATTTAGTTTAAACTAAATTACCTCCCCACATATAAAACAATCCCAAAAATATTTGATGCACTATATATACCACTTCTAAGATTCTATGAAACACTTGTACTGTATCTATTAATATTTTTCATGTTCAGACATTTGTACTTTTATTCTTATCTAGCCTTGAAGTTCTTAATTTGTTATTTCTGGATTATCCTTAATCTAATTTGCAATTTCATTGCAAGATTTATCCTATATTCCTCTTGTTTTAACTTACTGACAGCCACACTTATATTTAAGTATTGTATTAGTTTCCAATTTCTTTGTGCATCAGATACAAACTTAACGTCTGATCTAAAAACTCGGTCTTTTCTTTCCTATATTCTACTACATTCCATTTCTCCTATTATACTTTATTTTCTTTACCTTTTAACATACTATTAAGGGGGTAACCATTACTCCATTCAATTCCCATTTATTAATAAGACTTCCTTAGTTTTAGTCAAAACTTGAACAATAGACAATATTACCGGATGTGAATAACGAAGTACAAAATAAAATTAAAAAATTAGCTCGAAATAACACCAAATGAGATGAAATATATAAAATCATTGAAATATTATTACCATATTAAAAAAACATTATTTAACCCTAGAATATTACCCTGCTTATAAAACTTTTTTATTACAACTTCAAATACTTAATGCTTAATTACTTAAAAACAACTCATTCAGATTAACTATTAAAATGATAATTATAACTTCCCATCCCATTCTTCCTCAGCTTCCCTGCAGACATTACTACTTCGTGCAAAACTAATTATTATTTTCCTTAAATTTCCTAAGAAAGTGCTTTGAAACTCTATTGCATAACACCTGAAGGCTTCCAAACTTACGTACATCTTCTATTATTTCAGTCATTGTTCTATTTTCTAGCTTTCCTCTCAACTCCTCCAATCCCTCTATATGAGGGCATCGAAAAACAACATGTTTTGGTGAAGGATCTCGTTACATTCACAGTTTTCATTCTCTACCTCCACCAGCTTACAGAGCCTTTGTCTATATGGGCCATGACCAGTCAAAAATTGTACAGTTCCTTTTCCCATATTTAATCCCAGACTCTCCTTCCCTTTTCACACTTGTCCCAGTTTTGCTGCCATCTATCACCAATTCAGTCCTCAACTTGATCCAGGCTTTAAATCTTCCTAACATTACGCTGTTGCCATTCTTTAACCAATATAAGACTCCCCTTCTTGTAACTTATAAATGTGGTGGTATAATACCTAGCACAACCATTAACGATTCTTTTGGCACCGTCCTGTACACACCCGATGTTCTTATAAACAGGGACGTAATGCTAAAAGGTGGTTATAGGTGGTTATACGCTTTGCTTGTTGCAACGAATCCTTTCCCTTACTATCCCGTATACCTAGGTATTTCATCAATTTTAGGTGGATATACACAGTAAAAAATAGCTGTGTTAATTCAACACAATGCGGTGTCCCAGCGTGACTACCACTTTTGTGTGTTAAATCAACACAACACACGGTGTTGATTTCTGTACTGGCAGAAACAAAAGTTACGGCTGTAGCTAGATTTGAACATGAGTTGCTTAGTTAGAAGTCGAACGTCTTACCGACTTCGCTAAATCGTCAGACGGAAAGAGCACTAGATTGAAACAATATAGAGAATAAAAAAATGTTGCTGAACCCAAACACACACAAAGTTACTCTTACTACTTACATCATGATTTAATCACTTTTCCATTGGTCAGTTATGGATCACTATCACCATTTATTGAGAATATGTTCAATTTTTATGAAAGCAAGCGCAGCATTTGACATGTTGAGGTAAGAAAGCAGTAATGCTGCTCAAGTGTTTGACTGTCGCATTATTTGCTTGCTTTTATAGAAATAGAATATTATCAAGGAATGGGAATTCTGGTTCTCAGTTGACATATAGAAAGTGATAAGTCGTGCAAGTAACTTTGTTTTTGGGGTTCAGCAACATATATTTGATCCCATACACTGTTTAAATCTATAGTGTAGTCGTTTAATTCAGATATATCGCTTGCATCTAGTGCCTTTTCTGTCTGACGATTTAGCCAAGTCGGTAAGACGCTCGACTTCTAATTTGTGCAACCCATGTTCAAATCTCACTGAAGTCGTAACTTTTTCTTTCACAGTACCGAAGTCAACACAGTGTGTTGTGTTGATTTAACACACAAAAGTGGTAGTCACGCTGGGACACCGCATTGTGTAGAATTAACACATCTATTTTTTGCAGTGTAGGGTAACGCTTAAACCACTGAGGTGGGCATACGACGTATACCTTTGTATACCCTCCATTACATCTCTGCTTATGAATAACTTCCTGTGTGCCACATTCATTCTGTCAGCCATCTTGTTCTCAAGCAATCTGTGGCACCGCGCACTTGCTGCGTATGCTACAATGGGTATAAGTATAGCTTGCTGATAAAGTTACACTGATTTCATGGGCTAAATCCTGTATCTAGTGTAGCGGAGTTTAATATAGATGTAACTTTATCAAGGGGAAATATTTGCAACCTAATATATGACTGGACGGTTGACGAGTTCGCCACGACCAGCGCCCATGGACTATCCGCTTTTACAATAGATTATAAAAGAGACCAAAATAACGATGAACAGACAGAAGACAACAATAAACCTAATTACAACGTTAATAAACTAAAGAAATTTGACAAAAGCCTAATTCTACCACAAATAGAACAAAATTGCAATTTAACAGAATTAACAAATAATTTGGAACTAGATATTAGGAACACTATAGTAAACTCGACACCTAAAACAAACAAACAAAAAAAAACACAAATCACAAGAGGAAGACATTTTGGACGGAGGGTTTGAACAAGCTTTAAAGAAAATTAAAGGCCAGTAGGAAAAGTTATCGGGCTGCAGGGGACCACATACTAAGAACCAGAAGATTACAAAATTGCAGAAATATTAAACAACAATTCGAAAAGAAACTTAGGGAAGCGGAGAAAAAAAAAGTGGAGTAAGTTCGTTGATGAAAATCTCAATCTCGATCTATGAGGAATGCCCTATAAAATAGTTATGTCCAAAATTAATACCAAAACGCATTAAACACCCTAAGAGATGATCGAGGCCAATACACAACTAATTGGGAGGACACAATTGAATTGTCGTGTACAAAACCCTTCCCAAGAAGATAATGAAGAAAACAATAGAATCAGGAATGAAGCTAATAATGCCCCAACTAACGAAGATGAAAACTCAGAAGACTTGGTAATCACAAATGAACAGGACGCCGAGATCATAAGAAAGTGAAATCAGAGAAAGTCCCGGGCCCCGGACTACGTAAAAAATGAAATTTTCAAAATTAAATCAGATATATGGACGCCATACTTAACTAAATTATTTAATGAATGTATATACCAAGAAATCTTTCCAGAACCATGGAAGAGAGCAAATCTGGTAATACTACTTCAAGGGGCGGGAAGATAAGGATACACATAACCCAAAATCCTACAGGCCTATCTGTTTTTTAAATACAATAAGTAAAATATTTTTTTAAAAAATGCATAAAAAATAAACGAGAAAAGAAGAGACGTATCAAATTGTAAGCTACAATATGGCTTCCGCCCGAAAAAATCTACAGAAGATGCAATTCACGATTTCTGCAACAGCATTTATGCATTAAAAGAAGATAATTATTGTAAATATACAGTAGGAATATTCTTTGACATTGTGGGGACCTTTGATAATCTTTGGTGGCCCTCACTGCTACAAGAATTGAAAAATATAAAAATACACAGCAAACACTGGAAAATTATAAAAAAATATTTCAATAACAGATTAATAAAAGTGGATACAGCGGATGGAGTGGTGGCGAAAATGTCAACTAAGGGTTGCCCGTAGAGCTCAGTGTTGGGCCCGGTGTTTTGGGACCTAGCTTTCCAACCGTGTCTGGAGATGCTGAACGAAATGCAACAGGTTAAGACGGTGTGGGATATGCCGATGACCTGGCGGTTGTTATTAAAGATAACAGTCGATTGTACTTACAAACAAAAGCAAACCAAGTAATAAATAAAATGATATCGTGGCGTAAAGACAATAAATTAACGATCTCATCAGAAAAAACAAACAAGTACTTTCAAAGGAAGCCTAAATCTAAATAGAGGACCAATTTTAAAGGTGAACAACAAAACACTCAAAAGAGAAAGAAATTTCAAATACTTAGGCATAACATTAGATGAAAAACTAAGTTTTAGAACACAAACAACCACAAAAACAAAGCTATAAAAATCTCACGTAAACTAGTAAATATAGCAACAAATGACCTAAAAATCCCAATAAAAGTAATACGAACATACCACGATGTCATTATAAGACCAATTGTGGGATACACCGCCAGTGTCAGGAGCCATAGACTGGACGACATAAGGCAGATACAAATAATAAATAGATCACAGAGACAACTAATACTTCGCTTGTCTGGTGCATATAGAACAACTCCAGTCGAGGCTCTTTAGGTGGCGATAGCTACCCTACCAATGCACCTCCAGCTAAAAAGCTTGGTGCTATGTACTGGCTTAAAAAAGGCAATCAGGAAAGAGTGATTAAAATCTTACACAGTCCGGCAGAAAACAAACTGGAAACTTACTCTATAATAGTTAGTGCATGGCAAAAGTTCTGGGAAAAAACAGATAAAGGAAGAGAAGGGAAAAGGACACCCGAGCCACGGCCGCGACAACCGCGAGTGGCGAGAACATTCATATACACGTATTCAGGGCTGGAATGGAGGGTACACGCGGGTACACGGCGTATACCCACCTTGATTTTTAGAAGGGAGCGTGTACCTACCTGAATATTAGAACAACGCTGGGTATACGGTGGGTACACGCCGTGTACTCAGCTATTTGCAACCCGACACACAGTGGTCCGCATCTCAGAAAAATGATCGGAAACTGAAATACCGGTATTTTTTATGAGTCCAAAAATGTCTGCCATCGGGGATTGCTAACATATTGAGGAGCAAAAGAGTGGGACATCCATCTTCGTCAAGATGTGGGTAGACGATTTGAACTTGTGGCAAGTTCCTGCGAATATGGGAATACAATGGTTTTGACAACGTAGTATACTGGAAACTAATTCGTTAAGTTTAGTGTGCATGGTCACTAAAGGAGGGGATAAAACTGGGTTGGAATATGTTCTATATGGAAGTATAGTATTTTGAACAGATCAAGTATTTTTGCTCTAATTTAAAGCTTGTTTTTCATTAAGTTCATTGTTCTTCATAGTTAATGAATTAAAACCAAAAGGAATCGAGAGGAGCTTATGAAACCACTTTTCAATTGTCTGTTAATCCTTAATGAATACTTTAACAGAGACGACCTGCGCTTTGCGCGTTGGTATTCACGTTTTCAGTGTTAAGTGTGGCTCGACAGCAGAGCAATAAGAACATAGGTGCGTTCTGTTACTCCTGTTTTGTCTCATTTCTCAGTTTTGTGAATTTGAATTAGAGTTTATTTATGGCCTACAGGTCTCTCAGTTTTGTTCTGTCGTTGATATATTTGAAATCAAAATCAAAATGATGAACAATTGGATGAAATTCGAAAACGAAGTTTGAACATACAGGTTTGACTTTTTAGTTTTGCGTGCCTGTTCTCGAATTTCTAAAATATATTATTCACATTAGTTACAGATTGGACTTCAAAGTATGGCAGATTACTAAAGATTAGAAATAAACTTTTGAAGAAAAATATAATTAAGGAGGAATTCGGAACAAAAATTAAGTCTTCAAACTTGGATTCGGAACCAGTAATGTGAGCATGGCAACCTAATTTTTGCCGATATCTTTATCTGCATTTATCAAAGATGTAGTTAAAGTCATTACCAGTGCGTGTGCCGTTATTTTGAGGGATATTAATTCCCGTTACGAAATAAGTGTGGATGTTTTCGGCAAGTACTGCGCCGAAATTGCAATTTACTCCTACTGTATTTCACAACTCTCAAAACTTTCCAATTCTATAGCTGTCTATTCAATTAAAGGAAAAGTCTTGAATTATATTGAGGTGTGAAAATTTTCTCGTTCCATCCAGAGTTCGATTATTTTTCATAAACTACTCCAGTAGCATATCAATATCGTCATATTTGATCACCTGTAGTGAACGAGAATGACATCCATAGACCCAACCTTTTTGAAAATTTTGAATAGGAATTTTTAGAAATATCGATTTGTTTCTATTTGTATATGATAAAGCATAAGTCTAAAGACACTTGTCGTGTTGAAACCGCTGCGGGAACCTGACCCAACTTTTGCGTAATGAAAGATGGCAGCATCTGTCGGTGGTATGACCATCACGGACGCCATCTTGGATTCTGCTCGAAAATTGCAATTATGAAGAAGACATGTGACATATCGTTTTACGCTACCTTGTTCCTAGAAATTGAAATATGAAGACATTGGACACCTACGTTTATTTATTTAGGAGATAGGGGCTCTAAAATTGATAATTTGAAAATAGATATGATTGTAGTAGTTATTTTAAATACCGTACGTAAAGTATGTATAAAACTATTAAAGTATTATTTCCAATCTATAAATCACAATATTCTTTTTCACAAACTATCAAGGGTTTTCAACTTCTGAGATACTTCTGTAAAATGGATTCAGAATGACTTAAATGGCCGTTCGCAATATGTATCTGTGTCTGGTGTTGATTCCTCGTTGAAACCTCTTCATCATGGCGTTCCTCAAGGTAGCGTACTAGGTCCACTTCTTTTCTGCTTGTATATAAACGATTTGCCATCTGTATTGCAGCACTGTAAGTATCATCTTTACGCCGACGATTTCCAATTACACATTTCCTGCTCTCCAAATGAGCTAACTACAGCTATAGCCAAAGTGAATGAGGACTTACAAATGATTGTTCAGTGGTCAAATGATAATGGCCTGATTCTAAATGCATCTAAATCTCAATGTCTTCGTATAGCCTCAAAACCTATCTTCTCGTCCCTTCAATCGTACTCGTTTCTTAATGCGCTTCTAGATGGAGTCGTTATTCCTTACTCGGATACGGTGAAAATTTTAGGTCTTATTTGGAATCAACATCTAACTTGGACGGAATATGTCAGCACTGTCTCCAGGAATGCCTTTGCCGTTTTACATACATTGAACAGACTTAGAAATTTTCTTCCAATTTCCCTTAAGAAAACTCTTGTACAGGCACTAGTAATGCCTCATTTAGATTACTGTAATGTGGTTCTTGCTAACCTAGATGAAGTACTGACTTACCGGCTGCAACGCATTCAAAATGCTTCTTTTATTCGTTTTATATTTAATCTTAAACGTTCTGACCATCAAACACCATATTTCGATAGGCTGCAGTGGTTGAAAGTCTCGAAACGAAGGGAATTTCATTCATTACTTCTGTTGTTTAAAATTCTGTGAGTTCAGCAACCTCCCTACCTTTTACAGCGTTTTAAGTTTCTGAGCGATCATCATAATCGCGATACTAGATCCTACTGAACCTACTACTTTCCATTCCCCACCACAACTCTTCCGTCCTTTCTAAGTCTTTTACGGTTTCCGTGTCCCGCAAATGGAGTTCGCTGCCAATCTCAATCAGAGAGTCAACTTCATTATCAAATTTTAAGTCTATGCTCTACAGCCACCTCTCAGTACAACGCGACTAATCGTGGGTTTCATCAACCTTCGTTAGAAATTTAATGAGTCGTAAAGAAGCTTTAGGTACTTTAAAAACTATTAGATTCTGTAACTAACAATTCGTTGAGTTCTTGGGAAGCATTGGTGAAGCCCACCGAAAAGACAATTTTTACTTTATTCTTTCTAATTGTTAAATGTTGACCCGCTCCGCCTTTTGTTTCCATGTCCATAACTGTGTCATGATTTAATAATCAACATGCACGGCAGTGCATGAGCCAAGTTCTTCACGCCAGAAAACGTTAGCACTGCCAGAAGCATGTTATACAGGAACAAGAGTTTATGGCAAAATCGACGATTTGGGGGCCCCGTAAGAAAAAAGATGTTAAAGATAGGAATATGAGCTTTTGCCGTTAAGGAGATATGGTAAATATGTGCAGATGTACAAAATTTCATATTCGTATCTCAAACGATGTTCTAGTTGTGGACCCCTGAAATTGCACATTTTAGGCTAACTGACTCACTCACTCACTCACTCACTCACTGACTGACTGACTGACTCACTCATCATATTGTTTAGGGTGTTTGGAGTAAGCTAGAAACATGAAATTTGGTATGAAGGTAGAGGATGATAAGTAGATACAGGAAAAATTCCGACATTTTGAAAAGGTCGCCATCTTGGATTCAAAATGGCCGCCAAACATAAAATTTCAAAGAATACACAGCCTAAACGGCTAAAGATAGAACAGTGAAATTTGGTATGAAACTACATCATTGGTAGCAAATTAAGAAAACTTTTTAAAAATTTGAAAAAGTCGCCATTTTGGATTCAAAATGGCCGCCAACCCTAAACTTTTAAAGAATACACAGCCTAAACGGCTGCCGCTAGAATAATGAAATTTAGTTTGACAGTACAACATTATTTGTAGATTATGAAAATATTACAAAATATCTCTAAAGATGCCATCTTGGATCCAAAATGGCGGGTGTCATAAATCCATTTTCCAACTGCTTGAGCCAGAGATACGAAATTTGGCATAATGATGTATTATCAAGAGTAGTTTAGGAAAACATAACAACGTTTTAAAAAATTCACCATCTTTGATTCAAAATGGCAGCTGAAATACCATTTTTCACATCGTTCGAGATAGAGAAATGAAATTTGGTATGACAGTGTATCATCACGAGTATGTCACGAAAATATAAGAAAACGTTAAAAATGTGTCCATCTTTTATCCAAAATGCCCGCCTAAGCCCCACTTTATAACGACTGAAGCTAGAG
>JAGDQP010014869.1:0-44095 GCA_022664845.1 Lepisma saccharinum | reverse complement strand
TATATATATATATATATGAGCTCCTGCGTAGCCTAGTCGGTAGCGCGCTCGACTTCAGTGCGAGCGGTCCCGGGTTCGATTCCCGGTGGGGGCTCAAAAAATTTCGGTGTTGACCCAGCATCGTGAGGACAATTGGGGAGCTGCTGTGAATAAAAGACAGTGGCGATCAGAGTGAGAGCTTCGGTTCTCCTCTCCCAACCCGTCTGGTCAGCGTGGGAGCAGTAGACCAACTCCTCCCTTCGGGGAGATGCCTCATCCACTAGTGGATTGAGTATGGCTGTGATTTATTATTATTTATATATATATATGTTTCGCAAACATGATTGACCTCTTGGTAGCAAGTGACCGATAGATTAGTGTGTTTGCATTTTACGCGCGTGGTCACGGGTTCAACTCCCAGCGCGCTCCATCCTTTACCAAAAACTGTAGTCCCTAAGGTCTTCATAAGATCGCCAGTTCGTTAAGAACGGTAATAATAATTCATTCAATGAATCGCAAAGATGTTTACTTGACTGCTTGTTTCTAGATTTCAAAATTGTAGTCTCTCTGTATATATTCTAACATTTTTTTTTATTTATTTTTTTAAGGAGAAAGGAAATATAGTCCAATTCCTGTATATTAGGAACACAAACTGTGCGTAATTTCTTTTCACACAAAGTATGGTATGTGTTAAGATATGTACGTTTGTTGTATATTGATAACTACAATTAACTATTCCTTTTGTGAAATCGTTTGATACATACTTCTTTTTTTTTAAAAAAAAAAAACAACAACTTTCAAATAAATAAAACTGTTGAAAATTGCGAATAGCCAAGGAACCAGAACTGTGTACAACAAAACAATCTGGCAACTGGCCACCATCTCTTTCCGATACGATTCCACTAAAGCTCATGTAATTGTTCTTGACACAACGAGAGATATCGACACAAAACTTGTTGCTATGGATGCAACATTCCAAACATAAACTCTATCTGAAGGAAAAGATTTTTAAAAAAGGATAGAAAAAAAAACTATCGAATGTGAAATAAGGGAAATTGCTTGTTTGAATTATTTCCAAACTCCACAATGCAGAGGTATAGAAGTACTGATAAGTACTCATAATATCGGCCATTCCCCATGAATCTGAGTGTACAGTGAAGCTCCGTGGACAAAAATTTAGTCACTTCTTTGTGTAAAACGGAGTCGTTTCGACACCAACAGAGATCTCGTCTGCAGCAGCACTATCCTTCGAATATCTGCATCGTCAGTACTGATACATAGAGAATCGACATACCACGAGCATGCTGATCGTTTTGTGTCGTGGATCTCAAGACAGAGGGGGATTAGCTGCAAACGGAGCGAGTTGATGCGTTTTGCCAAGTCAAACGAGATGAAACACATTTAAGGGTTTGATGGAGTGTGCAACGCGGAGCACTGTAGCATTGTGTAATAGGAGTCAAACCGAGACCAACACCGTGACGAACATAGTGACAGCAAAACCTTTTTCAAACCTGACGAAAACTTTTCTACACACAATCAGTGATGGTCATGTCCACATCAACCAACTTGGGAACAAACATTTAAGAGGTTATGCTAAGAGTTTGTGGAACAGAGTTTCTCAATGGAGACTCGTGTTGACTGACAGCTGTTTGTACTGAAGCTGCACGGTTGCTACGGGCTTGCTAGCAGAAACACTAAACTGTCGGCAACTGGAAACTTATGCATTGGTCTTATAAGTCTCGTATTTGTCTGTATTCTAATGACACAGACCGAAGATGTACTTTCTTTTCGTCTCAAATCAGTCTAGGCTAGAGAGAGATGTTCGGAATTCGGGAATGCAAATCAGATTTCGAAATCGGCATTCCGGAATATTCCGTACACCCCTAGGCATAGCAACAGCATTTAGTAGTTATAATCCTATGACCTTTTCTTTGTATAGGTGTGATGTGCGAAATACATTTTGTGTAAACTAAAGGAGAAATAGTTTAGAACTCATGGGATAAAGTGTGTGACGTCACCAGAAACTTAGGGTATGTCCGATGATAACATTCTAAACTGCGTATAGTAAGAAAATGCTCTGAAAAAAAGATGTCAGGATCAATTTACATATTCGGTATGAGTATCAGACATTAATGATGTTGATCAGCCCCGTCATCTTGATGTACACGTCTCATTGATTTATTTGGGAATCGTTTTACGCCCTTCAAAAGTGAAATTTTAAAGTTCTTCTTTCACGTAATTTGCCTTCGTTACAATTTTGACACTTATACGGTTTAAAAAATCTAAAGTTCTTTCAAAATATATGAACATACTCCATTATGAATAGCTGACTATATAAAATATAACATGTCAACGGAAAAATATATTGCCTGTGTACGTATATAATATAATATTACAATTTTATAAAACATAATAAGTCAAAATGAACATGAGGAAGAATTAGGCGAAAACAGAAGTTTAAATTCCACTTCTTAGAGACGAGCAAAATAATTCCCGTGTAAATTAATTGAAAGTGGTTCCAAGATGGCAGAGCTGATCAACACCATTAACGTGAAGAAAACAGTTAATACCTGAGTACGGTTGATCCAGTTTTACAGAAGTGCATATTGTATATAAAAGAAAATACCACCCAGAAAGGTTGTTGAGTCACCAGAGCAACCATAAAAGCAGAACAAAGCATAATTGACAGAAATAAAGTATAATGCTTAATGTTTTTTATTTCAGAATCCTGGGTACGCGTACAATAAAGAAAAATATTTTCAAATATTTTGTACCAAAGGAAAAATGCAAAACAAAAGATGTTATGAATGCTTCAAACAATGGATATCAATTTCCAGTTGCTTTTACGCGTAACAATGGAGAGCCCTCTCCGAACCTTCCACTCAGAAGGGATTTATATTTCCTCACTTTGTTAAAAGAAAGGCAAGACTAGTTGTGCTTATTATAAGATGTTGGAATCAACAGTATATGCATATCAGAGAGTGAGAGAATTCCCAACTGACCATTTCACAGTAGAAGGCGGTAATCTATTTTGTAGTCTTTGTTCTGAATTCATTAAATATGAGAAGAAGTTTACTGTGCAATTACATGTTTCTTCTTCGAAACACCGCATAAGGAAAACTGCATATAATGAGGGTGAAGCAGGAAGCAGCGGGAGCAGTTTGGCTACCACTCTTCCTAAACTGGTGCAGCACATGGGCACCAATGAGGAGAAGATTTAGAATATGGTAACAGCATTTGTTGCAGCTGGTATCCATCCCTCTTCATTTTTTTTTTTTTTTTTGTTAGAAAAGAAGAGTTTCAATAATTCGATTCAATCATCTACTAACGTTACATACAACAGCTCCTTGTGAAAGTACATTAAGAAAAATATGTACGTAATTGCACTGATGATGACCTGAATGGAACAAAATCAAAGTGTGAAGGAAAGGATGTTTCTGTGGTCGTTGACGAAACTACTGACATTAAAAACCGGAAAGTTGTGAATGTTCTTGTTCGTCCCCTTTTGATGAACCTACTGAATGTTTTCGTCTGGTCAGAACGAAAACAGTGCAACGGTGCAACGCAGATGTGATAACAGACACTGTACTTGATGCATTAAGCGATATTGGTATTAACAGAAGGCAGTTTGTATAGTTCTAATATCAGATAATGCCCCATACATGGAAAGCGCTGTTATGCGCTTAGATGTAGTTGCTGCTAGATTAATGCAATCTACTTGCTGGGCACATGTCCTCAACTTAAGTGCAGAAGAGATTAGAAATAGTCTAAAAGTAGCTGATACTTTTATCGCATCGGTCAAAATCAGCTTTGACTAAAACACTAGCCAGACGGGAAAAGCTGTTGAACTTCTTGTGGGAAGCAGAAAAGATCGTCAGTTTACCTCCAGTGCAAGTGTCGTTGGGGAACTTGGCTCCAGGCAGAAAAAATTTACAACGCTTATTACAGCACATTGCGGAGGTGGATAGAAGAGGAAGATGAAGAAGGAAGTTCTGTTATGACAAATCTCAAGGAACTAATTGGAAGTGAAGAAGAATGTCTTAAGTTGCAGCTTAATACCATAGGTAAAATTACGCATGTCGTCTGTAAACAAACAAAAGTTTTAGAAGTTCACAGTGCGGATGCAAGACAGGTGTGGCTTATTCTTTTATTCAGTTCAAGAAATTCTTGAAAACTCTGGCGTGCAGTGCAAAACGTTTGCAGGTTATATGAGTGGACATTACGTTGCTACCAAATTTTGGAAACAAGTTCAGTGTCTGGATCCCACCCGCGCAAATCCTAATATGTTTGCAGAAGGTCTACCGACAGAATTGAAGCGTTTCTCTCAGGTGGATATACCTTTGGAAGAATTGTGCATGTAATCCGATGTATCGTGTAATTTTTCGGGAGGAAATCACTTCCAATTCTCCCTTTTCCTTTTGGAGGAAACACCTGAATGAGATGCCAAATTTGAGTACCTTGGTCATGCAAGCATTAGCGGTGACCCCTTCTAGTGCTTCAGCTGAGAGGAGATTTTCCATTCTGAACTGGATTTTAAACGCATGCAGATCTTCGTTTACATAAGAAAATCTTGAAGTTCGCTTGCGACTTTCTTTCAATAGGGCAGCTAACAGGAAAACTTGCATCATCAGTGATAGCGAGGATGAAGAAGGTTGAACACAAGAAAAGAGAACTCTTGAACGTTAGTAAAGAGCTTTGTTTTTAAATTATTCGTATTTCCAAATTATGTTGACATTTTGAGTGCAATTTGTTCAAGGAAAAGCATATTAAAGCATAATTGAGGAAAAAGCATAATGTAAGTGAAAATAAAGCATAATTTACAGCTGTATAAAGCATAAAATTGGTTACCCTGCTGATAACGGATCAAGGTCATTGTACCTCATTCTGAAGTCAGTTTCTTTCTCTGTTTTCGTTCAGGCACTAGCGTGTGTCATACAAAGTGAATGCTAAAAGTGAACAAATACCACAAATATAAGGTTGTAGCGTTACTAGGTTAAAACCAGTCAGATAAATCGAGATGCTTGACCACAAATCTGAAGTCAGTTTCTCTTTATCTATTTTTGTTAAGGAGATAACGTGCCATAATAGCTGAGCGCATATAGCCCAAAAATACCCTAAAAAGGAAGTTGTAGCTTTACAAAATTAAGAAACGAATTCCTTAACCCGTGTTAAAAGTGGACAGGTGGACAAAGTAAAGATTAAGAAGAGCTGCATTGATAACATCTCAGAAGCACAAAAAATATTTTTTATAAAATAGGTTTGCAACACTGACAACTATCGTACTTACAGACAAGAAAACATGCACAATTGTTCTATTGTGTTCAATAATGTTTATGCCAAGTTTGATGCGGATACATCCAACGGTACGGAACTAATTTCAAAATTTGGATTTTGTATAAAATAGTTTGGCAATACTGATGACTGGGATGCTTGGCGACTGTAACACCCACGATATTTTTATCTACTTATTTTGGTGCAGGTAGGCCTAACAAATTAAAAGCAATTTGAACTATTGAATTTTAAAAAAATAATAAGTTGGCAACGCTGACCCACTGTACCAATCAAGACTGCTTTGGCGACTTTTAACTAGTGTAGCCAAGACCTTTCGAACGACATCTTAATCACCTCCCTACACCTAGTGGTTCCTGAGATTTAATTTCTGAACACGGACAGACATAACGTCCATTTCTTACAGTTTCGCTATCAAGGGCCCTCAAAAGGACCAAAAATGACCACTAAAGCTACTTTTTGATCAATGTACAAGACAGTTCAAGATATTCAGTCCAATGAATTTGTATCGAAATAAAATTCCTTCCTAGAATATTCTTTATAATTATTTTGCTAAATAAATGAAATAACACGAATATGTCGAAAATTGGTTCTCAACAAAAATCAGGCACGTGGGGACATCTCTCATTTAAATATAAAGTTTTAATGAAATGTTTAACAAAAATGAAATAAAGAAAGAAAGAGGGAAGGGAAAAGGCGTCTTACAAGGGAAGTGCCCGATTACGAGCGCTTTGATTTCGTTACAATTTTCAGAAGAAGTACAGACGAATGTCCTAAATATTACCGTGCAGGTGTTCTATTTGCAAACACATAGTTTCGGAGCTAGCGGTGTGTAAAATTAGGGCGGTATCGTCACAAATAACTCCACAGCTCCAGAAATAAGGACGCAAGTCGTGTCGGTTTAGCAAATCACAATCAAAGGTGTGCTTAATACATCCATCTCAGCAAATATTGTGATTGGAGAATGTCATTTAGTTGCCCTGTGCAACTATAGTAATTTCTTGATAATGAAATTTCGAAGTCGGAAAACACGTCACTGTGGCCCTCCCTTTAATCACAAACTATGTTGAAATACATGTATTGGGTACAACTCCGATTGTGATTTCCTAAATCTACATCGTTTGTGTGATTTTTTTTAAAGACACCACGTCATTTGTGACGATGCTCTCATAAATTTGTACATCTCTAGCGCCGAAAGTTTTGCAAAGGTACTTTTTTCATGCTTTTAGGTTACCTACATAGTGATATAATTTTGAATCTCCACTTTTCCTATACCTAGTGTAGATATTTATCTATTTGTGAGTGTGTGTGTGTTAGTGACATATAACCCCCTCACATACATATATTCTCCGTTTACACTTTAGTTCTAAATATGATAGAAGTAAGTAGAAACCTGAATTAGAACTGATTGTTAAAATATAGAATACCGCCATAAGGTATACATGCATAAAGTTGCACCGAAACTAGCATTGTGGGTGAATTTCATCAACAAAGAATTACTATGGGTTCATAAGGCAAGTATTGATTTCTCCTTTAAGGGGCTTTCCTCAACCATAAACTTTGTTGAAATGGATGTATTGGCCACATCTTTGTGGCTTGTGATTTGATAAACAGACAAGGTTTGTGTTCTTATTTCTGGTGACGAAACTGTGACGATACCGTCATAATTTTGCTCGTCTTAAGCTTCAGAACTATCCGTTTGCGAATAGAACGCATGCTCAGTAATGTTTAGGACATTGGTGTACACTTCTTCAGAAAATTTGAATGAAATGGGAGCTCTCGTAGTCGGGTACTTCCCTTGTAAGCTTTCTTACATACAGTGATTGATATCTTACATGTGTTACATATGAAGAGACATTATTCACTTTATTAGCTCCATAAATACTATTGATAAGTTACAAATCCCTATCATTTTTCTCGTTTGTTTTCTGATCACCCTCTTCCATTCCACCATGAAAGCAATCAACATACACAGATATAGGAGGCGGGGTCAAGAGTTAATCAATACAGCACTGAATTGTTAATGTACAATAAATACAAATAGACCTTTCGTGGCATTCGTGTGTATCAATAGATATTTTTTTTTTTTGTGGTTCTGTAATTACTGGCTATATTAGCTGGATAATCGAATCGGAAATGAGGTGCTTTGTGGTGAAACATCTAGAGTTTCGTATAAATTGTAGAAAGAAATTGTATTTTGTAAGTGATTCGTTATATTAACTTCCATTGTAACATTTCGATTATGTTCAGCGATTTCAAGATACCCATGACAAAGCCTTCCCCTTAACCCCGTTCAAGATAGGAAACTGACGCAAATTTATCATTCACCATATTTTTGAAACTTATTCTTTAGTTTGGGTTGTTGTAAATGTTGTTCTAGATTAGTTTGTAAGCTTTTAGGAACATAACCAACATTTTTGAAGTGTGCTCCGAATTAGTGCTCCCCCCCCCCCCCCCCATTGAGTTTGAGCACAGGACAAACTCACAACAAGAAAACGTGGTAATCATTTGGCCGACTGGTGTTTGCATTTCTTTTGCATTTTTCGGGCCAATTCAGTGTCATCTTTTAGATATACCCAGATCACAATGCTGACAAGGTGTGAACATACAATAAGATAAAAATAGGGGTTCGTAACAGTTTCGATGCTATCGCAACTATCTTCATCAGGCACAACGCCTCAGACTGGCCTCGAGGTCGAGGTCGAGGTAGTATGTGACAGTTTGCAGGTTACGAAGTTTCGGATAATATCCATGCCTTCCATTGGCGTTGATTAATTGTCTAAACGTTGTGTGAGGTATATGTTATGAAATATTAGGACGCAACTGTCGCAATCCTAATTGTATCATGAACTGAATTGAGATATTAAAATAATGGTTGTGAGAAATAATTAGGAGAGAAAGGAGGGAGGAGGAGAAGGGGAGATGGATTTGTCTTCTGTTGCTAGAGTAACTTAATCACATAGTTGGAGTTTCAGCTTTACTGTATGCGTACTTGAATAAGTCAATTTGAGTTGAATATGTAATGGTTAATTAGGTGGTGGATGCGGCATTCGATGTGTGAGTCGTGGTGGATTGGCTGTTCCTATTTGGTTTATGGAGTCATGCGGCGAATTTTGGATGCGATGCCAGAAAGACACAGTAAGTTGATTGATGAATTCAGATAGGTATGGTAGATCAAGATCTTTATGAAGTTGTTGAATTTTGGTGTCACGCGAGTGACCAGTGATAATGCGAGCAGTCCGATTTTGAACTCTTTGTAGAAGATGTCGGTGAGTTGGCACAGCGTGATTCCATGCTGGTGCAGCATACGTTAGGAATGAGCGAACCATCATGAAGTATATGTGCAAACGTGTTTCTATTGAGAAAACTGAACTGTGGAGCAAAGGATAAAGTGCTATTACTCTCATTGTGGCTGTTTTAGCTGTTGATTGCAGATGTTGTCGAAAGGTGAGCTTACGGTCCAAGTCAACTCCTAGGTATCTGGCATAATTTGAGTAGTTTAGTTGATTATCAAATAGTGTGAATTGTTGAGCTTCATGAAGTCTTCTTCATGTAAAAGGAACTACGTATGTTTTATCAGGGTTTGATTTAATTCTCCATTTAGTGGTCCAATCTTCAAGCTGTTGTAAGTGAAGTTGAGCAAATAATTGTGCATAACGTAGATGCTTGTCAGATGCAAATATAGCTATGTCATCAGCAAAAGTTGCAATTTGTGTTTGAGGTGTAGTTGGAACATCGGCAGTATAGAGATTGGAAAGTAATGGTCCTAAAACAGAGCCCTGAGGGACACCAGAAAGGATTTGTCTGAGTGAAGATGTTGATCCCAAATGATGCACAAAGTATTTTCTGTTGTTAAGATAATTTTGCACAAGTCGGATTAAGTAATGTGGGAAATTTTGTTGCATGAGCTTGTAGACGAGACCATCATGTCAAACTTTATCAAAAGCTTTTGAAGAATCCAAAAATATTCCAAAAGTATGTTTCTTAGCATTAAACTGTAGAGTCAGATATTCAATAATTCGAACTAATTGAGCAGTGGTATCATATCCTTTTCTGAAGCCAAACTGATGAGACGGGTAAATTTCATGAGAATCTATGTGAGTTTGCAAGCGTTGGTGAATAATGCGTTCATATACTTTGCTTAGTGTAGTGAGTAGGCTGATAGGTCGGTGATTGACTGGAAATTTGTGATCTTTTCCAGCTTTAGGTATTAGAACAACCTTAGCAAATTTCCACTCATCTGGAAAGTGACTGTGTGCAAGTAAAGCATTGAATAATCTTGCCAGTTGGACAAGTAATTTTCTTGGAGCATTTTTTAATGCTGCAGGCGGTATTTGGTCAGATCCGGAGGCACTGCGACCTCGAAGATTTTTAATTATTTTTTGTACTTCTCTGGGAGTGCAGAGGTCATATGGGTCAAACAGATTGTCTAGTGGAGCATTGTTGATATGATTATTAATGAGTTGAATTGTATCTCATGATATGGTTCTGGATTTAGGTCGAATTGATTTTCAAGTTGATCAGCAAGAAGTTGAGCTTTATCTTCAGGAGTAAAGGCCAGTCCATTTGGTCCATGTAGTGGATGAATTGCTTTTGCATTGTGAAGCTTTGAGAAATAGCGAGCCAAATTCCAAAATTCATGATTAGGTTTCTGAAGTGATTTGAGCTTTGTTTCCCATGTCTGAATCTGCTGTCTTTTTAGTCTATTTTTAACTTTGATGTTGAAATTGTTCTATAAAGTTTTCCATCTTGGATCTCGAGTGGTTTGCCATTTTTTCCGTGCCCAGCGTTTGAGCTTTATGAGAAAGTGTGTGCGAAGTTGCGCTGGGGTAATTGTGTCTGTAGTTTTGTTTATGGACGTGCTTTTACTGGTAGAGATGCGTATTGCAGATTTAATATTTGCTGTGATCAAATTAACGACATTTTTTATTTCTGTGAGATTGTTGAGTTTTATTTGCGTATTTGTGGTGTCAGTTATAATGCGTCTGTATTGGTCCCAGTTGACAGAATACGTTGGAGGTAATGATGGTGGAGATTGCAAATTCAGTTGATGTATGTCAATTCTTATTGGGATATGATCAGATGCCAGAGCATGCACAGTGAAGGGCATCAGAAATGTGTAGTCCTTTAATGAGTGCAATGTCTAGAATATCTGGACGCGCTCCGTTGTGTGGAAAGCAAGTAGGATCTGGTGTGGCAATTGGCGTAACATCTAAGGATTTGAGATCTCTGTATAGTAATTTGCCGGATTGATTTGATATTCGTGAGTTCCAAAAAGGATGCTTGCAATTGAGATCACCAGCAATAATAATCCTTTTACCAAGTCGACATAATTTTCTTATGTCTTCAGTCTCTATAGGTATGTTTGTTTTTTTATAAGCAGAAATAAATATTATTGGAGAGTCAGGCGTCTCTAATTTGGCTCCAGTGGCTTCAAGAGTTTGAAGTTCAGGAAGATCTATAGATTGTAGAGGTAGGTGTGATTTGTATAATATGGCAGTGCCTCCTTTGATTTCAAGAAGATCAGTGCGTAGTACTTGATAATTATGTATTTTCCACTTGTTATGAGGATGTAGATGGCTTTCTTGGAGTAACAGGATGTCAATTTTGTGTTCCCTGAGGAAGTATTTGAATTGTTCAGTTTGCGATAGTATTCCGTCTGCATTCCAGAATGCTAATCGAATATTCCTTGTAGCTGCTTTATGATTGTGTGCCATCATCAATCATAGAGAAAAAGACTTCGGCAATGATTTGTATTTTCTCATCAAATGATTTGGCAGATTGATATCTAATGAGACCCTGTTTGAGTTTTAAAAATATATTGGATTTATTTAAACCTGTGAAGAGTTTGTAAATGTCTTTTAGAGTTGAGAAGAAGTCAGAGAAAGATGGAGTGGATTCTGTTTCAACAAGAGTATCTGCTGTCTTTTTGTTATTAAAAGTTTTGTTGGTTGAGTTGCGCTCAGTTTTCTGGGCCATTTTGTTCGCATAAGTTGGGGAATTGGTAGTTGCATTTCCAGTTGGAGTTTTTGTAGGAGAAGTGGTAGGATTTTTATTTGAATTCGTGGAGTTACTATTGCGATTTAGTGCTGCTTGGAGAGTTTTGCAACCTCGATAGTTTGCAGGGTGGTCACCTCCACAGTTTGCACATTTGGCAGGTGTGTCCCTCGTTTTCTTGGGACAATCTTTGGCAAAGTGTCCTTCAGCACATTTGACGCATTTTGGTGTGTTGAAACAAGATGTGCTGGAATGACCTATTTTTTGACATTTAAAACATTGTAATATTGCTGGAGTTTTGTAAGGTTCAATTAGTACTGTGTAGCTAAGCAGGTATTTCAGTTTAAAGACATCATGTACATTTTGTTCTTTGTGAAGCGACGCCAGGAATAAAGGATAGGGAATCCTCTCTTGAGTGTCCTTATCTTTACCATGCATTTGAGTAACTGTGATTACTGTTATGTTTTGATCTACAAGGTCTTGATAAATGTCCTGGGTTAGTGTATCTATAGGTAATTTTCTTATCACAACCTTCAGTGGTCTATCCTTTTTTGGAATTTCTGTTGCATACTGTAGTTTAGTTTGCTGGCAATAGGCTATAATTTTGTCATAATCAGTAGCAGAGGTGGTTTGGAATTTGATGAAATCATTAGTTTGCTTGATGTGAACTTGATCTTTACAATTATTGGCAAGAGTTCGACTGAAGTTATATTTGTTTTTGATTTCATATATGTAAATTGGAGGTGGCTTTGGAGGTACTGGCTCCGTGTTTGTTTTGGTTTCATTATCTTCTGCTAATGGGTCAAATCTATTTGCAATATTGATTTGTTTAGGGCCATTGTGACTTTTCTTTTTATTGACCTTTTTGGGAAAGGAATAACCATCGTGTTCCATATCGAATCTAGACTCCGTATCAGTATCATTTGATTGAAGTGAAGGATATTCTTCCTTAGAGTAAATGTTATGTACTTCTTTATTTGAATCTTTGGAAGAGGTATCTGACATAGTGTGTGCAGTTTTGGAAGCTCTCCTGACATTTGGTTTGAAGCTTGTTGAGAAAGAAGCTCGCTTTACAATTTTACTTTTCTGTGATTTCTTTGGATCAGTAGTTTGATCTGCGTGACCTCGTTTTCGCTGAGTTTTTGTTTGAGAAGCATATTTCAAGTGAGAATCTACATGCTTGAGAGTAACAACAGAGATATTTGTTTGAGGAGGGATGGGTTCAGGTGAGGGGGGGGGGGCGCGGCGTTTGAGCATCGGCCATTTTTTCGGGAGGAAGTACCACCTCGGCCACCAGAAGTGGACTGGGTGCAGTACTTCTTTACCTTTTACAGAGAACTACCGTCTCTCTCTTTCAAATTTCAATTTAGATATTTAATTTATTTCACATTTTCTGTAACCGGCGAGTGTCCAAGCACTTACCTAAATATATACACACACAGAAGTGATCGCATTCACTCCCAATTAAAAGTTCACTTTTCAACAGCCAACCAAATCACTCGCCAGTCCAACTAAAAGTTGCACTAGTACACTGAGAGTGAGTGAAGAGAAGTGATGTGTTGTCATCAAAAGAAAAGTGATGTGATTGGCTGTTGCAAAGTGAACTTTTATTTGTGAGTGAATGAGATCCCTTCTATATGTATATATTTACGTGGCAAACCTCGAGACTTCTCATAGCTGTTACGACATCGGAACAGTTAAACGAACCTTTGTTTTTCTTATTTTCATCATGCCTTATCAGCACTATGTTTTGTGTAAATTGTATCTAGATATGGAAGCAAGACCTGTATGTTACTTCAATATCCAGAATGTCATTACAAAATTCATTGGGTCAAATATTCAACTATTAACTTCTATACTCGTACTCTCTCAATCGTGAGTTACTTTAAGAAAGAAAATATTCAATAATACTCCTGTAATTGTGAGCGTGAATTCCTATTGGAATCAAAGCAAATAAAAACACATTAAATGTACAGTAACAGTGTTTGTTTTGTTGAACTGAGAGTAAACGCTTGGCATTATCTCAGTAAGGATGAGCCGTGACATCTTGCGAGTGTTGATGTGGTTTTTTACAAATTTTTCCTCTTGATTCTAGCATTGAATCTCCGTATACGCATATCTTTTCTACTAGGTTTATACGATGTAACAGTTATTTTTAATAAACCAATTACATTGAGAAGAATTAGGTATAAAAGAACATTGAAATGTCGTACTGAGAAAGTGAGAAATTGTTTCAGATTAATCCGTCTTTTACGTATTTCAATCAACTATCCAGTACAACGAACTACGAATGTAATGTTTATCTCCCAACAAGATTTAATGTCTTCTAATCTAAATTGAGTAGTGTGCTGAATCAATATCTAAAATTAAAATGTTTCTACTACGTCACAGTTTAAAGTTATGTAAAGCAGAGTAAGGAAAAGTTATCTATACTCGTTTCCTTGATAAATTTTCTATCTTACCAGTAATGTTGCCCAAGTGCTAAGACATTCATTCCCATGTCTTCTCGTCTCATTTGTACATTTTTTTCATTTGAATACCACTTGTGAAGTATACTGTGTAATAACGGTGTTATTTGTTGTTCAGACTAGCTTTAAAATTCTGAAGACCTTGAATATAAACTGACTCACAAGAAACAAAAAACTACTGGAAAGCGAAGGCATCATGATGGGTTTCAGAATACTAGAAAGAAGAAACACATGTGTGTTACATGTAGGTCTAGTGTAGTGTGTTTGTATGTAGTGCCATGGAGACAAGATTCAATCACAGCAGAGTGCGCGATTCGACTAAAAACTCTTCTGAATTAATCATAAAGCTTTCGTGCTTTTTAATAGATCTGGCTGACAGTGACAGGTAAAAAACCCCTCTTCTCCCTCCTAATGGCGATCAGGCGAAAACCTAGCAGAACGAGAAAGACCTTTGCGATTTTAAACTTCATGAATTCACCAGTTCGCTCTTTCTATCTGTTCTCTCTATATATAGTACACCAAGTTACGCAATCTGGTGTCGACACTGGGAAATAGAAAAGAACAGAAGAAAAACGCTGAGCGCTATTGACAAAGACGAGAAGGGTTTTATGTACATAAAAAAAAAGTATTAATTCAGTTCTCAATTTTTATCTCCGCTTTCTTTTATAAGAATTGAAAGATTCTGTATGAAAATTCAATCCTTTTTACTCCCTTGTGATTTGAAATTACAATTTTCTTTCAAGCACACTAAAATGTGTTATGTTCTTTTCAATCCTTTTGTAGAATCAAAGTTCTCTAGAAGTGAAGTGTGTACGAAGTACAATATGATAAAGTTCTGTCTGAAGACAGTAAATGTGTAATACGAATTAATTAGATGGGAGTTTTGTTCATCCATTACGATAAATATATTTTATATTCTGAGTATCTAGGTCGATACATATTGGTTTAAGTCAGCATTCTTAAGAATTTGCTGATAAAGGAAACAAAAATTTTGAATTATGGGAAGAGCTGAATTGAGGGAAAGAAACTTCAAACTTAAATTACTGCTCATTTATTTAACATTGGTCTTTTTATATGGATATCTAGGGCATTGCTAAAGTATCTACCTACGACATGTTGCAAAAAAAACCTAAATTATAATACAATACCACTATGACAGGCTTACTTGCTATTTATTTGATAATTCCTCCTATTTTTACTTTCTTCATTTCCATGTTATTGAACATGAACAGGTTCATGTCCTAACATGCGCGGAACGCGAGATAATTGACTTAAAACAAAGTACTATGTAGATAATGTTAAAACAACAGCTTGAAGACTGTTAACTAATAAGGTGGGATTTTTCGATATATTATGGATATTTCGAAAAAAAAATCAAAATATCTGTATCAAGAAAACTCGATGTATCGATATGAAACGATTTTTCGATTCGATTTTCAACGGTTTTTTCGATTTGAACGATATTCGTTTTTAACGATTTTTTCGATATATAAAATATTCGGTTTTCGATGTATCGTTCGATTCTCGATTTGTTAACGATATCGAAATTCGAAAATCGCACAGTCCTACTTATGACGTCACCAGTACGGCTGACGTATGATCCGTATACATTATAGTGTGTGATGTTAAAAGTTATTATATATAACCTTCCAACCGTCCTTCAACCCTTCGTGATTAATTTACGTAGTAACTTATCTTCGTGTGGAGAGAAGTTGTTCCACGATATAGACGCGCGCGAAAGAGAGCACTCAATGCATTTGAATAGCTGTGGGCAAGAAGGTTGTAACCCATACTTGTTCTCGGAGTCATAGTTCCGCAAAGGAAGTTTGTCAGTTATAAGCTGTGAAACTAAGCGACAGGTAATTAAAATTAAGATCTGTTTAAATAGCAAAGATGTGAACATCATATTCCACAAAAGTGGCAAAAGATTATTGACACACAAAATCGTATTAGAATGGATCAAATTCAAATTTTGTGTACACGGTCTCTGTAGCAATGCATATGTTAAAACTGTCCTCTCTTTATATTGTACCTTATGTACAACTTCAATGGAACTGTTCTGAATATGTGTATACTGTATAGCCTATATACGAGGGTTGGAGCATAAGTCATCGAAACTATTTGCTTTTCTCTAGATTGAGGCATCAGCGCAATTTCGAAATATACAAATGAAATATATATAAAGGTACTATTAAATGTATGAACAGTGCAACCAAAGTGTCGTGCTACACGCGTTTATTACTAGTTACAGGACTACATTAATAATGGATAAACAAAGGGGGCCCTAGGAACCCTCCAAGAAATCTCTCAGACCATACACAACACTCTGCCAGCGATGTGGGATGTATGGAATGCCATCCACTCATTCATGTTGGTGTCAAGACATCTCACATTTTAGAGCAATGACAATTTAGTCATCTAGAGTCCGAAATCGTCTCCCAAACAATGTTTTCTTTACTTTGGGTATGAGGTCGAAATCACACGTAGAAATCCGGTGAGTATGGCGGGTGTTTTAATACCTTCCATCCCCACTAGTATCCATCCTGCACAGCAACGGATGACTCTTATTCACGCACCTTCCGTACGACAACTGTAATACAGACTGCCATCTAGTGACGTATGTAAGTACTATGGGTGACATGCTCCTCAAAGCGTACGATTATATTGTTATCACCCTTTTTTTTTTGGAGAAGAAAAAATAGTTACACATAACTTATGCCCCAACCCTCGTATAATTGTTTGTATGATGCATTACAATGACTAAAGATTATGCGATACAGCAGCAACAAACTAAACCTTGGTCTACGTTTACGGTATAAGCATTACAATAAAATGAATAATAACTGCGTTATTGAAAAATCCCAAAATATCAACATTTTCCAGTAAGTTTTGTTATTTTACGTTATTAAAAGTAGATCCCAATTTTTTTTTTTTTTTTTTTTTTTGTACCACTACATAGAAATTACTTCTATTAGTAAAAATCCACACACATTTTTCTAGGCTTTACAAACTTTTGGAATTTACCGTTAGATGTCTCTGGAGGTAAATGTTTGATTCTTTAAAGATACCGATGAATTCTAACTATGTGATTGGTTCAGCAACTCACGTGAGTAAAACTCACCAGTACGTAAAGAGTTAGACCAATCACAGAGTTAGAAATTACCTGGATGGTCATCAAAGCAATTTCATCTACAGAGACATCTATGGGCGAGTTTTTGAAAGTTTGACGGAACCAGTTAAGAAGCTTAGAGACAGCTACGCACACAATAGGTTCTCTCTTATAACTTATCTTGCTTCTATACCACGTGTGGAAACAAAACATTTCTAAGAGTAGAAAATTGATTCCAGTATACTTCTGAAAACTCGCTGATGAGTTACAGTCTACCAAGTACGGAAACTAGCCACAGGACAATGTACCGAACAATCTCCTTGACAAATTCTAATGTGTATTTTGTTGGCGGACACCTGACATATTTGGGTGTATTCAGATCATCTGACGTACACTTGTTTTTCTAAATTTGAATACTATTGCTCGATCCGAGGTTTGTTAACTTCCTGCAAGCACAGAAGATGCCACTGCCGTTTTTGGGCTAAACTATTAATGTATGCGTTCTAAAATTTATAAAGCTGCAAAATGAAGAATAAATATGTGGCGAATGTATAAACTTTTGTCTAGACAGTCAATTGCTTTGGTTTCTCTAATAGAATTATAGATAAAGTTCAGTTTTCCAGTCGGGCACTCACAATTGTGCTACCAGATTTGTGATATGAAGGCTACCTATTTTGTTCACAAGAGAATATGTTCGAACAGTACGTTCAAATTTAGACAAATAAAATAAAAAAGGATTTAAAAAAACACGCTTTTCGAAGCAAAGAGAAATGGACTAAAAGTAAAACATAATAAATTTATTATTTTTTACTTTTTAGTCCATTTTCTTTGCTTATAAAAACATGTTTTTTTAAATACGTTTTTAAAATTGTTTTTTATATTAAGAGCTTCGTACACCCAAATCCTAAAGTGCTCTGCAACCAGTCAAAACCGAACATCGTTGCAGGCTAGTATTTATTTAAGGATAAAGAAGTCAATATTAAATAATTAATTTTTAATTAATTACAGTTACCTGGATTATTCTGTTGTATATGTAATGATTGAATATTGTATTGTCATCGGAAGCAAGCAACTTCACAAAATTTTAAAGAAATCAGATGATGAAAAGTGAGTTAAAAATTGATTACAAGATTTGTACCAGAGATGAAACATGATTACAGAGTAAGTTAATTAAAAGCGTGTAATAAGTGTACGTCAGATGATCTGAATACATCCAAATGTTACGAGTCCGCCAACAAAATACACAACAGAATTTGTCAGTATGATGCATTTCGATGTGGTTCACTGACAAGAAAAAAAAACATTAGAATGTGTCAATATCTCTTTCTGTGATGCACGCTAGTGTCTCAACTAAGGCAATGAAAGAGAAACTGACTTCAGATTTGAGTTCTGTGACCTTGATTTATTCATTTTCGTCTGATCCCTCTTGAACCGGCAGGCCCCTTTATTTTGGTTAGTTTTATCCCCTTTAATAACTTAAGTTAGCGCCCCAACTAAACCAGTTAGAGAGAAACTGATTTCACGTCATCGACTTCGGTCTATAAGCCTGTTCTAAACCTCGTGACTGTAAAACTGGCAAGTCCTTTTCATTGCTTAGCATCCTCCATTTAATCATATGCTCATTAGAACGTTGATATGTTGTCCATAATACATTAATATTATACTATAACTCTATTTAAGCGTGTTTTCTCTCTCTTATTCGGTGAGTGTATATAACTCCACGTACATCAGCAGGGACGTTCGAAGAGCGGAGCTGCCGGTCCGGACCTCCCCATTCAGTTTTTTTTTTAATGAATATTATTTTTGGAAAAAATATAAATATTACGTAAATTTCACACCTAGACAGACCTCGTACCCCATTTCCAAAGCCAACTTCTGGATACGTGCCTGTCCACCACACACACAAATACTCACGTATTTTTTACATTTTTGGAGTTTCTAAGTAACGAATGAAGCTACGGGGGGAAAATCTCTCGTTTTAGGTTTCACAACTTTGAAGGGGAAACTCAAAAGTCACCCTCAGGTGGTTATACGACGTCACATGGCTGTAGTCTGGATCGAACTTAAATGAAAGAAGGGAAATTTAGACACCCAACTTCGACAACGGTCATTGTTTAACTGAAATGCAGAACCATCTATTGAAGCACAGGATAGACTACAACAGTTGGTAATTCAAAGCAATATCTCACATTAGAAAAAGAAGATAATGGGAATATTCATTTATGGTGTATTATGTATAATTTGGAGCAGGGGTGTTCTCCAAATAATTTAACAAAGGGCCCGGAACAAATATTCCGTAATAATAATAAAGGGCTCGATCGGGCCCCCTCAAAAACACTGCAGATTTGGAGTAAGAGTTTCATTTCTGGAATGAAAACTTGGTGAATTTTCATCAATGTGAGCTTTACTGAAATTTTTTAAATTAAGTTATATAAATTTTAAACACGAACGAGCAAAAGTTCCCGCTCGTTGGTGCGGGGTGAATATAATATGTTGGTAACAGTCATTGGGACATTCAACAATACTCGCTTCCATGTGGCGGGCTGCGCCCCCTTTACCACAATGAGACTCTCCTATGTGTAGGGGAGAATACTCAAACACTACTTCTTCAGTTCAGCGTTAACGGAGATGAATGCGGCTTCTTGATGGCTCATCTACGTACCAAGCTGGATATTTTAAAACAAGAATGTTAAAATCGGTGCAGTAGAACGGCCGGACGAACTGAACAAATTCTTTTTTACCAAACTTTTTTAATATATAGATGGTTATTCTTCAGCGGCAAAGTTAAGGCAATGGACTTCCAATTCTACCGCATATCTTGAAACTTTAATTCCATGCGCCTGTATGGTGTTCCGGGAGGATGAGAAGTAATGAAGGGGTCCCGAGTTTTATTCCCGACGATTTGAGACTCATTTTAGAATGTAGGTGCGTCCTTAGGACTTCGTCTTTAACCGACGGAGGGTGAAAGTAAACAACTATCGGTTCGGCTTGTCCAGGAAGGTACATTAGGGACATAAACCTGTCTGTGTGCAGAACATCTATCGTCAACAATATACGATAATTTCGAGTGTCGCACTTGGCAAGATTCAATAGCGTGCCTCTCCCAAGAAAGGTTAAGTCACGTTGCTACGTCACGAAAGCTTGAGTTACATATCGGTTAAGATCACTACTTAAACGGCGTAATTCCAACGTCATACTGAAATGGGGAATTCCAACGTCATACTGGAGAAATTAACTCAATGGGCTAACAAAGAAAGGTGTTTTATATGAAATATGTTCTGCAATTTATTTCAAAAACATGTACGTAAAAAATAATTCAAGCTTGTTAGAGTTGTAAACTGAAGGTCACTGTATACAGGCATGGATTTATAAATGGGCCCGGGCCCAGGGCTCCAAATTTTTGGGGCTCAATTATTACTAACTACTATAAGATATTACGATAGATTAACACTGATTGGTGTGGTAGTCATGGTACCGGATGCTTCGTCTTCAGAATGCTGGACTTACCTTTATTTTGATATGGGTCAGTCTAGTAACTTTGGACTTAGGTCCGTCACGATTTGCCCTTTAGCCATTAAAATCCATGCCCCTGCCAGGACTCGAACCCGGAACCTTCGAATCGTTGGCCTACCGCCTGTAGACCGCACGGCTACCTGGCTGGCTCAGAACGCTGGAGTTAATGATGAATGTGGGCTCCTGAGTGATTTTGGGGGAGGGGGGTATATTGAAATACGTTATATTTTATAATGATCTTAGTATATAATAGGGGGGCGCCAAAATTTATAATGGGGCCGCCAGGCCTAGTTTGTCTTGAACCCTACATCCGGGCCTGACTGTATGCATATGATAAGGAAAACAACTTTCTTTGGTACAATGTGCGCAGAACTTCAACGGGGGATGTGTCGAGCAGTAGAGTTGTAGGATCAATTTTTGTAAACAAATTTCTTACATACCTAGTTAAGCCAATAAAGGGGTAAAAATGTATGAATCTTTCGCCTTTGGTAGGAAGGAAGCAGCTTTTGCTAAGAATTTGTGTTGATGTAGCTCTGTTTCAGATTAGGGTAAGCACGGTCTTTGTACTCGAACTTTATATTTCAATTTGCATTTCTATTTAGCTATTTGCTTTAAATTTATTAGACTAAGATAGCTGAGGTTAGTTAAAGTTAGTTTATTTTACGTTTGATGACCGTAGGTATCCTAAACTAGAGTTGTTCTAGTAAATCAGCTTTACTTCCACAACATCCAGTTTATTCAGTTTACTCAATTCCACAAACTAATGGAAACTAACCTAAGTATGCAGTAACCTAAATCTCAATGCAGTAAAATCAGTGTTTCTTTCAGAAAAAGTGTTCTGGGGAAGGGTATTTTAGATCTATAGAGGGGTAAATAAATGAGGAGAGGGGACGTAATTCTAGGAGAACATTGAATTAACACTTGTTTTTACAAAATTTGTTGTTTTTAATTGGGGGTGATTCACTTAGTCTGGGGTGTAATACCCCCCGGTCACCCCTCTGAAAGAAACACTGAGTGAAATCTCTTGTAATCAGCAGTCAAATAACCAAGAATATCTTAACAACGGTGCTTGAGAAAATCTAATGTAAACCTTCAAATTGTAGCAGAGGATTTGTATTTTACAGGACCAGGCCCATATCTTTCCAGTTAGAATATACAGTATAACATATTACGTAAGTAAACAATTTTTGTGTTTTTTTTTAATCAGAAAATCTGGACAGTTTTTGGTGCTGCAAAACTGATACGATCATAGCTTATGAAGAAAGAAGGAAATCTAACTTGAATGGTGCGATTTCTACAGTGTGCATTACCAAGAATAAGTTTGAAGAGAAATATTATCAAGAAAACTAAGAATTGTTCTACAGATGGTAGTAAGTTCCAGAACGAGTTTTGGGACAGAATAATGTCCCAATACCATCTGCAGACAATCCTGAGTTTACTATTAATTTCTTGTTAAAACTAATTGTACTCATTATTGAAGGACAAAACGAAGTTCGGTCTGTGAAAGTTAATTTCTGTTTATCTCTACTGAAGTTTGAGTAATTTACGTCAAACAAAAAGCGCGGGAAAACCCGCTTGGATTTAGCTTTGAAAGATAAAACTAACAAAATTTGCTTACTTTTGGGATTTGTGTCATATGGCACCACTAATTTAAGGGATAAAAATGTCTCACCTCCATCTTGTTGGAACTGGCCATCTCGCACCTCTACACAGACAAAAACTCACCTAAAAGAAAAAATAAATATTTATTAATTTTAAGAAAGTACAGAAAATTAAATGTATAAATAGTACAGGATATTTGTTAAGTCCACTAATTTTGGTAAGAAACATTACTGTGCTTTACCCCCAAAAAATGTTAATGAAAATTGATATGTTTCATCCTTTTTAAATTAGGTATGCTCCAAAACTTTCTAAACTCCCTAACTGTCTGTGTTATCGTATGCGCTCTTCTAGGAGTATGAAACAATAAGCTGGATTTTGAAATTAACAATAATAACAAGAACTATCAGCTGGATTGCGAAAAAGAGGCTATCAGCTGGATTCTTTTTGACAAAACTATCAACTGGATTATTTTTAGAAGAAACAGCTATTAGATGGATTGCGAGAAGAATCTATCAGCTGGATTCTATTTGACAAATCTATCAACTGGATTATTTTTAGAAGAAACAGCTATCAGCTGGATTGCGAGAAGATCTATCAGCTGGATTCCTTTTTAAAAAAATATCAACTGGATTATTTTTTAGAAGAAACAGCTATCAGCTGGATTGCGAGAAGAATCTATCAGCTGGATTCCTTTTTTAAGAAAACAGCTATCAGCTACATTCTTTTTGAAAAATCTATCAACTGTATTATAGAAGAGACAGATATCAATGAGCATTTCGGTTTTTATTTTTCCAAGTGATTCTATAATTCAATTTGGATTAATAGTATTTTATCCTAAATCTACTTTTGATAGATCTATGTTCACATAAAAAAACATACACTTCAAATTGTCCATCGCAATTTCCTATCACACATTTGATACAGGAGTAAACGTAAGGGACAAATCTCATTAAAGATCACAGGAAAAGAACGTGTTTTGTCCATTTTGGGGCACATTATTTGATGTGCAGGTTTACGTAATGCTGATTATGAACTTTTAAAACGTTGTCCTGTAAAATAAAGAAAACGGACAAAGTACGTTTTTTTTCCTGTAATCTTTAATTTTAATAGTAATCTACCACACGAACAAAACAGAGAGAAGATATGCGAATCATTCATTAATCGTATACAGCTTACTTTTAATATTTAAGTAGAGCTGACCTGTTCGATCTTAATTCAGGCAGTTCAGGAAAAAAATATGCTGGTCAAGTTGTAGATTTGGATAATTATTTTCGATGAGCTCTTTATAGAAATTTAATTTTTAGATGTGTATTTTGTTTTATTTTCAAAAAAAAAAATCTGCCAAGGTGCTATCCTTTGCTATTTTTTGACAAAATCATATCTTAGCAATTAATTAATTTAAAAGATCATTCTTTTTTATATGATAGATATTTGTGTATAGTTTATGATAAAAGCCTTCTTCCTTATCGTTTGTATAGGGTGTACAGAAACTCTGGCAACTTTAAACAAAAAAAAATATTGAAAAATCCAATATTTCGGACATATTTTACTCGCTTGTGTAATAAAATATATATTTATTGTTTACAACCTTTAGTAACCACTTCTAGGTAATTTGTGGTATGAATACCTTAAAGAGGATGGGACTGTTACTTTTACTGGAACAGTAACGGAAATGCGTTGTCTTTTTAATAATTCGCCATATTTGAACGACATTTTCTCAGAAAATACACTTTTAAAAAAATGATACAGCAGTTTTTAACTACGTTTTATAATAGAACCAGTGATTACGCCAGAGCCCCCTGTAAAAGTGTCAACCCGCAAATCCTCGAGAACATTCCCCCAAACTTTATTTTTTTTTGTACAGTCAAAAAACGATAGAAACCGTCCAATACTTCACTTACACCCTGCCAATTTTGACTTTACACCTCCCCCCAAACCAAAAATTCTGGCAGTATCCCTGAATAGAACATTTATTAGTTTACATTTATGACTAATTTTTTTGTGCAAAAAGAAAAAGTTGTCGTTTTAAAAAGTCGGCTATATTTGGACCACTTTTTCTCAGCAGACACATACACACAAAACATTCAGTATAGTTGAGACCAGTGTTTCCGCCAGGATTTGAAGTTAAGGGAGTGTTGAGTCAAAACTTGGAGGGTGTAAGTGGAGTTTTTCACGTTTTCTATTGATTTTTCACCTTAGAAATTTAAAGTTGTGGATATTGTCAAGAATTTGGGAGTGACATCCCCACAGGGGGGGTCTGGCGGTATCACTGGTTGAGACACTTGTATGTTCTAAAAGTTGATCGAGTTTTATTATAGAGAACTCATTGGTGTAGATTTTATTTGTATCTCCTTAATCGGTAAATTACTTCTGTAAGTAACATTCACAGAAGTCAAATCATGAAAAAATATAATAATTTGCAGAAAATAAAAAAAATAGGTTCGAATCCACCACATTTTACTGTAATTAAAGACTAATGAATAGTTGGCAACACTTTCCATTCTCTGCACTCTGTGTAGGTCATTTGTACTCCAACTGATGCGTCACGCTGATGCATTAGTATCATTAATCTAGTAATGGTCAGCAGTTCTTCGCGGGATTGCGGACTCACTATCCGTTTCCAAGAAAGAATCACTCGGGAGTTGATCCTCGGACTCTTCTGGATTCATCCTTAACGACCAAAAACAGTGCCAAAGTAGAAAGTGGAGAGAATAGAACTGGGTCAAATCTGAACATTTGACTAAGTCAAAAATATATCTAATACAAGAAATACATATTATAGAAAACGTTAGAAGAGATCTAGCCATTAACGTGGAAGATATATTGAGAAATAAGAAACGGTATTTGCAACTCGATATTCACAATGTAATTATTACGCAGTTACCTAAAATACTGACCCAGATTCATTGAAAATGACCAATGGAAGAGGTTCTCTGTCTGAAAGTGGTACACTTCGTTAACAGTGAACTAATATATGATATGTAACAAGCATCACATATGGATAGTTTATTTAAATTATGTATGAAACAGTATTTCCATATAGTGCAAGATAGTCTAGCTTACAAAGTGAACGCGATGGGACATTTTGTTTATTAATCTGAAGGAATAGGTTCGTCACGAGCGCCATCTTGAAGTTGGTCATCTTGAATCTTCCCCGATTTTTTAAAAATAGGTAGTGTATCAATTTAGGCAAGATTTTTAGGAAAAATCAGTTTTATTTTAATAAATTTAATTGTTCTAGCTAGAGGAAATGAAAGAGAATGCTCTCAATTTAGGCTTGCTTTGTATATTTTTGAGAGAGAACATGCAACACCCTTTTTGATTTCCTCTAGTAAGAGCAACAAAATTTATGGAAAAACTGATTTTATCAATGTAAATTTTGATAAAATTCTTGCCCAAATTAATACACTACGCGCAAGATGACGACCATGATGAACCTACCCGTCCAACTGACAGTGCCTTCAACCCAGTATCCATTATAGATCACTGGATCGAAATCGTGGTCAACGGTTCAGGCCGTTCCTAAGCATAGACCCGGTCCAAAACTTGGTCCCAAATGACACAGTACCACGTCTCAGCACACAAAGTAGTACACTTATATATGCATTAATTTTCATTTGTATGCTTTTGAATACTTTAATTATCTGTGAGTAGAAAAATTGATTGACGAGGAACTATTGGAGAGAATAGAAAAAAAAACGAGGATCGCAGAATAATGGCTGAAAAGAAATGTAGCAGATAAGTAAGTAAGTAAAAAAAGGAGAATAAAATAGGACAAAACAGAGGATATTCAATTTATTCATAATTACTCCACTAATTGGGAAGCACTACTAGTAACGTAATGGCCACCTACTACTTACAGTCTACGTAGAAACCAGTTAAATTATGAAACGTTCTTTTGATCAGTAAATCAGAAATTGTGCTGTAGTAATACCAAGACTTGAGGATGTGATTTTCAACTAAAGAACTTCACATAGACGGACACAAACACAGAGGGCGTCAGTCTAACACAAGATGGCTGCTTGTGACAGGTGCACATCGAGAGTAATTGCTGTGACTGCTGCCGAGTGGGCGAAAGTCCAAAAATCCCTTCTCTGTAGGTTCATTCATTGAAAAGCCGTGCTGTAAAAGAGGTCTCAAGCCCCCCCTGTGCTTCAGACAGGAGCAGATGGGATTTAACAAAACACGAGATAAAAGGCTCGGCGAAACGAGATAACAGAAGGAATCGCTGTTTTTGCGAAATGTGACGGCGAACTCCGTAACTACCTTTACACAAAAAGGCAGAGCAGACGACCTAAATGTAGCTAAAGGTATTTCGCTTTTTCTGGCTAAGGAGGGATCGAGGCTCCATGCAGCAAGATTAAATTATACTACTAAAAGACTTCCATGTATCAATATACAGTGCAAAGTTTTATGAAGATTTGAGGTACCATGAAACTCATAAGAAAAAAAGAATCTCCAGTTCTTTATTTTTTTAAAAAAAAAAAAGAACAGGGTGATAGTTACACTCTGGTGTTCCCGGTGGGTGAGTTGTAACACTCGCTGACTTGTACTCAAAGAAGTCCCGGGTTCGATTACCGGTGGCGACACAAGTGTATTGGAGCCCCATCTTTAGGCCATCATCTTCATCTGGTGAAAGGTAATTGGAACCTACTATCGGCTCACCTTACCCAGGGAGGAGTCTTCGGATCACAGATCTGTCTTTGGATAAATCTATCACGCATCCTCGTAATTAGACAAACTTTGCTAATTAACACACCATTTTAGAAATTGTCATTTTAAGTAAGTTTCTTTAATTAATTCTTATCGTTGTTGTTTAAGTAAATGCGAACCTTATGCCCGTAATGTACGCGTACTAATGAAGATCGCTGCTTACCGATCGACATTAGGGAAAGGTTACGATACAAGATGTTCAAACGTTAAGACTGATTGAAGCTGTATTTCGCATATGCTAACTTTTTTTGTGATTTTAGTGAAAAGTTATTTATTTCTAAAACTCTACCTAGCTTTCGCATCCCACACAGCCCAAGTATATTCTAAGAATATCCTACGAATATCCCGAATACATAAATTGTATTGTATTTTTGTCCTTTGTGCATCTTTGGCTTAGGTTGGGATAGGCTGTGGAAGAGAATGTTGGAATGAAGTGCCCCAGGCCCCAGTTTGAAGGTATCATCCCGGCATTAGTTTCGTATGAAACTGTGATTGGCGAAAAACTTCGAATCCAGACATATGCGTAGAAAATTATCGAATATTTGAATGTGAGGGGGAAAAAAGCGCATACGTTATCCCGAACAGACTCGTACCTAGAAGTTGGTTACAGGGGGAAGGGGCTAGCGTACTCGGGGTTTTTCTAGATCTATCTGGGTGTGAAATTTACGTAAAATCCATATCATTTTACCTAAAATTATACTAATTTTATCCCCAAAAATCTTAATTTCGGAACGAGTCTGGACCCGCTTCCCCATAAATATGTCTCTGTAAATATAAGTCCTTTTTGTATTGAATAGTTCATCTTCTCAGGATATTTTAAAAATGCTTTTAGAATAATTCGAACAACATAAAATATCCTAATAAAATTAAGTATTTTACTCGAGTTTACGTCTTGTACCTTTTTTTTATATATAAAACCTTACAATTGAGGCATAAGTGTGCGCAGATCCTTAGATTAGGTGGGGGGGGGGGGGGCAAATTAGTAGTGTTACTCCTTAAAGTATGCGACCAACATGTAGTAATTCCGTTACTTTTCTATATTGTTTTATTCCCATTGCCCCAAGGATGTTACTGTGGTGTCAGGGGCGGACCCAGAACAGACAATCACAATTTAGTTAAATTCGGGGGAGTGGGAAACCTAATACCCCAATTGGAGAAACCTTTTAAATTTTAAAAATTAATTTAACTTCCTCATTCCATCGACTTCACTCATTATAATTCATTTGCATTTTTCTTTATCTGCTTTACTCGTAAGAAAATAATCGTAAGATGTAATAAAGAAAAAATCATATTTAATAAAGCAGAGACAAGGCAGATATTTTCATATCTCAGCTCCAGTCCTGCAAATGGAGTATTGATTTAACAGGAGTTTTGTTCTTTAAAGTGGAATTATTAATACGCTATTTTTTATCCCGCCCGCCGTTGGTATAGGAGTCGTTTGTCTGCCTGCCAAGCGGCATTTGGGTAGGTCAAGCGTGGGCACGAACCCTGCTCCGTCCGGCCATTCTGAGTGAGGTTTTTCCTGGCTTTCCTCAATTCCCTCAGGTGAATGTCGGGATTGTATCTTTTCTTAGACCAGAGCCGCTATCTTTCCCACTCCTAGTCTCACCTAAAGGGCTAATGTGACCTCGGAGTTGGAAGCCCAAACCCCTCCTTCTGTCCTCTCTTTGAAGAACAAAGAGAGCTTTTTTTTTAATTTTAATCAGAGGAAACAATAACATACAGAGGAAAAAATAACCGACGACCACCTAAATTTTCTGTTGCCTCTCCACACGAAAGCGTTTTCACATACATTCATTGCCCCCCCTCCCCCTTCATAAATTTTACCAAGTACATCCTAAATATGAGGGAATGATACGGTCCTGCCTCAAACAGTCAGTTTTCTAACAAGATACGTAAATACTTAGTAATACTGTGTATAGAAATATACGAACCCTTATGATGCTCTTCGGCAGAAGAATTTCTTTGTTGCTCTCCTTTCGTAAGCCAGAAATCGAACAACTTTTTTTTTTCATAGTTTCATTAAAATAAATTTTCAAACATTAGTTTATATCACACGGGCTTACTGATAAAGAATTTAATAAGGGAGTTAACATAGTCACAATATCACAATGGTGTCCACTCGTTTAAAACCTAATACTTAAATGATGCACCTTAGCCGATAAACTTCTTTTACACAACCTGCAATAATTGTAACAGATTAATGGCAATGAATAGGCTAAATGAGCAACCAGTCAGAAAAGACCTTGTGATTATTTTCTTTGCACAGAATAATGTCCCAAAAGTGTCTGCACACAATCCTGAAGTTATTACTAACGTTCCCTTAAAGCTAATTGAACTCATTATTGAAGCATGACATGAACTTTATAGTCTGTGAAAGTTACATTATGTTTACCTGCACTGAATTTTGAATAAGTGACATCAAACGAAAAAGGCGGTCAACCCACTTGGATTGAGCCTTAAAGATGGAACTACACACTACATGTATTCATAGACAAGAAACTGGTGTGTCTATGTCAATCAACAAATTAGAAACCGTAAAACACCTTAAATTGAGTATGAAAATGTAGGCAAAAGTAGCATTCGCTTCCGTACTTAAAAAGAGATTAACACAAAAATAGAAAGACGCTATACCTGACATTGTGAAATACCATCACTTCTAAATTTTCATTTCCAGCACTGTATACAGGACGCAGAAAAATACCCTTTGATGATGAACTAAAGGCAGGGAAAATAGGAAAAAGGAAACGAAAAACACGAAGGGGATGAGGAATACAATTTCAGTGGAAGATATATAGGGATGTTGAAAAAAGAGAAAAGAAAAAAAAAGAGATGTTTCTGGACGAAATGGAATCAGACAACCGCAAAATTGACTCCTATGGTTCATGTTGAAGTACGAGACAGCTCATCTCATAAGTACGTCTATCCTATAACCAGCTACAGAGACATAATACCTAAACTTTTGAGGCTGAAAACATTATTGTGCTTTATAAACAGATCTTAACATTCAACAGATCTTATTTGTCATACTTAAGAGCTGGACAAAAGTTCACCAAACTAGGACATAAGGAAGACAATTGAACTCTACAAGATGTTAAGAAATGATGTTTGTTTCACTTTGTACAATTTCTTGTATTCAATTCTAAATTGCTGGACTTTCAGATCATCTGAGACTTTATGCAGGGATTCTGCCAGGATTTACAGTTTGCGGTGGGTGTAAAGTCAAAAATTGGAAGGGTGTAAGTGAAGTTTTGCACTGTTTCTATCGATTTTTGACCGGAAAGGTTTAAAATTTGGGGGACGTTGTCGAAAATTTGGGACTTGACACCCCCACAGGAAGGGGGAGTCTAGCGGAATCACTGACTTTAACTACCCTCTCTCTGTATCTTCCTCTTCTTCTTCGTGTCAGGAGACCTCGGGATGGCTGAAAGGTTATCACGCTCGCTTCCTGTGCGCGTGGTATCAGATTCAATTCCCGCCGGGGTTAGTTGAATAGAGTGGTTCTTAGTCCACTTTACACTGTATATCCCGTCCTTAGAAGCACACCCGCTCGAGTACAACGTTAATAACAACTCATTCAATCTTCGTGAGAGGAGTGTGATGTTCGTAGCCAACCGGTCCTTTTGGTAAAGTACTATCCCAGAATTATACAGGTGTAACTGAGAAAAAGGTGAAAAATTTAAGTCATAATGACTGGTTGCAGGTGTGATGCCGAAATATCCTCATTGCGTATATTTTCTTATATTTATTAACTGTGAATAGTTTATATTCTAACCGTGAATTTAGAATATTTTAAGTCAACAACTAACGAACTATGTTTAAGATAAGATAAAATGAATTTGACTGGCGATAACTTCACAATGTCTTACGTCCCTCCCGAGAGATGAAGTCTGTTTTGGTCATTTATTTAAATCATGAAGGAATTACTTTTAGGTCCCTTGATAACGAAGCTATGAAAAGGGGAACTTATAATACAGTTCAGTCCGTCCGTCTGGCCGTGGCCAGAAATTAAATATCACGAATCGCGGGGTGTAGAGAGATGCTTCAGGTGGGGTTTGAAAGTTATTGGCTAGACTAGCTCAAAGCTGATGGAATTAATTGCTTCAGCGTTGCCAACCCACATTTAAAATTTAATTGTTCATAGTGATTCCATTCCGTTATATCTATCTGCAGCAAGTTTTGTATGAATATTATTCGACATAAGAGAAAATTAATGTGGGTATCAACGTCCTGAAGAACTCCAATTGCCAGTGTTGGTAACTTATTTTCAATCAAATTTATTTCTTCCAATTGTTTCAAGCGTTAGGTGTTGAGACACCAAAAGTTGGGATAACTATTACTCGAACAATATGCATCCCCGTTTGCGAGCATTAGGTTACCAGTGTTGCCAATCCGTGTCCAGAAATGTATCTTATGAGTCACAAAATGTACAGACTTGGTTGTGGTGTCGTTGGAGAAATCTTGACTTGTCTAGCTCAGAGTAGCCAGGACTGTCATGATCCAGTGCCACAGTTATCAATGTTTCCAACGTATCGTTAATTCGTTTCACCCTGCTTACAGAGCGTTATTCTTATTCGCACCAAACTTGATATGAACATTATTTGACACAGAGTTTTCCCGCACCTTAGTAGTCCAGTTTTCAGTGTTGCCAAAATATATTATGAAAATGAATTCTTGTGTGCCTGAAATCCTATCAAAGGACCGGAACCATCACGATTTGTAGTAGAATCACAGCGGCTTACTTATAAATCTTTTTATAAAAAGATTTTCCTGATAATGTTGATATTCGGTTTCTGAAACGAAATATTAAAATCAGAATACCACAACCAGTAGGCCAGGCGATGTCGGCCCGATGGCGGCATTTGGTCGGCGACAGTCGGACCGACGGGTGGGAAGACGTCGGGTTTTGAAGAACAGAAAAAGAACCGGTGTCGGCGAGACGGGATTTCGCGCTTAGAGTGGCGCCGACCTTCCCCCAACTACTAGTCGGGGTTCCCATCAAAATCCCCGTCTTGGTCAGCATTTGGCTTGCTGGTTGTGTGAGTAGTTCTCTTGCATTGCCAAGACTATATTTCTAACAATTCAGGAAATAATATGTTTTCTTATGCACTCAAAATTTCAATATTTTGTTTATCTATAATTGAAATTTTTTAATAGTTAATTAGTGTGGGTAACATATAACGCATACCTCTTCTTATAGGTCCTGTATTTTCTACTACTACTATTACAACAACTTTTGTCTACAACACCTACATTAATATTCCAACTACTTCTACTACTACCAATTGTATTTTTACTATTGTTACATATACAGGACTACTGCAAACGATCTTCCCGATTTCAAAATTTAATAACTCACGTTAATTGATTTAGAATGACATGCAACTGTTCAATGAACGAAAAACTCAAAAAGTTTTAGTGGTTGGCAATTGTGATGTTTAGTTACGCATTCCGCCGCTAGGGCAACAATAAATCAAGATGGCCGACAACTAAGACAGAAGAGTATATTGTGTTCTCGAATTTTGGTTTCCTCTTGCAGATACACACCACTTTCTTTGAATTGTCTGTACCACTTCCGTATTGAGTGCCCGCTTGGTGGATCTAACCCGAACTTTGTCCTAAAACTTCGTTGAACACTAATTACAGACTGTTTCAAGTGCTGTAGAAATGTTAAAGAAATTTGAGAACACAAGATGCGCTCCTATCTTCGTTTGCGGCCATCTTGATTTATTGTCGCTCTAGCGCCGGAATGCGTAACTAAACATCACAGTTACCAGCCACTATAATATTTTGAGTATTTCTTCCATTTAACATAAGTTGCATGTCATTGTAAATATATACATGTCAGTTATAAAACTTTGAAATTGGGGAAGATCATTTACAATAGCCCTGTACTATTACTGTAATCGCCTAAAATCGTGAGAGTAATGCCATCTGTAATCGTTCCAAGCTTCTTTGGACTCAGTACAATTTTTCTTACGTGATACACGAGCACAAGTTCGAAAAATTGTTTTGTAACCATAGAAACGGTAAACAACTGTAAATTTCAATATTACTGAAACCTTTAGAATAATGTCCTGTTTCGTGTTAATCTTGAGTTACAATTTGTGCAAATGTTTTCAACTGATACACATTTAAAACTTGAGTCTCATTACTATGGAAACGAAATTTTAACTTAACATAGCAAAACATGGAGGGTAGTCCCATCTATGGTCATAAAATATTCAGTTGCAATCGATTCAACCGCGGTATGCGAATATAAGTTTATTTATCGAGTTTCGTTACCATGAAAAGTTAAAAACAAAAAAACGCACCGGTTGTAACAGACCACACACAAACCAAAGTTTTACCACAAAATGGCCGCTAAAATATTGCAAGGATAGACACCTAGTGAGCAAATTTTCAAAGCTTACACAAACTAGAAAAAATGCATAAACAAATAATTACTAACGGAGAAATCCTTTACAATTCATAAACAAGTATTTAATTTTTCAAAGTGGTTCTTCACATAGACAAACCAATAGCCAGAAGAAAGTGTACCGTATTTATTGTTGAAAAATAACCACCCTTGACCCTACAAACGTCTTTGTATTAAACTTTCCCACATACTTTATCTTTACACATGTTTTATTATGTACTTTTTTTTTTCTACCTCGTTTATTATCCCCATCCCTTACCCACACTTCTTTGTCAGGTATTTGCTAATTTTTCCAGCAGTTTGTTCGCAATCCGTAACAGATGCCGGTATTAAGATTAATGGTACAACGCTCAACCTCCACAAGACACAAAGATGTAAAAAAAAATGAGAGAAAGAGAAGGGACTAGTCTTTCTTCTCTCCCTTGCTGTTCTTTGAAAAGAGCATCGCAGAGATAATTAGTATTTGCATATACACCCCAGTTAAGATTGACACTTGTATGCTTGAGCTTCATTAATTATGATTTTAAAGACGAGAAAAAAAAGAGACTTCATAGAACAGGCAGTTTATTTAGATTAAGTTTCATCTTTCTTAAATATGAGAGGTGGTTGCTAACTGTTTTAGCGCTTCCACGCCGTCGTCTTTTGTATATGTAATATACAGTACAATGTGTGAGGATATTAGAAGACTGAGTGTGTTTTTAAGGGATTGAGTTGATTTTATGTCAGCATCTACAAAGTCACATTATTCTAAAATATTAAAAATTGGTATATTGTTAACTAAAGACGATATACAGGGTGTTTCAAAATGTTTATTCTGTTTTTAAATGTTTCTACAGAGTGTCTCTGAAGTAATGCCCAAACTTCCGAAGGTGATTGTTTACATTCAAACAAAAAAAGATGTTTCTTTAAGGAAATTCAAAATTATGGGTAGTTTCGGAGATACAGTATCATCACAAGTGACGTCATATCTCGACACACAATGACGTAAGCGGTATCGGCTTAACAAATAACAGTCGAACTAGTACCCAATACAACATTAGAATCATGTTTATGATTAAAGGAATACCGCATAGGCAGATTTTGAAACGTAAGAATTTCGTTGTTAGGGGATTAAATGTTTTGATAGGGCAAGCATACAAATCCCCCCGCCCGCCCCCCCGCCTCCCTAAGCTGGATTCGTTAATCATAAATATAGTTTAAATAGGTGTATTGGGTACTATTTTCAATGTGATTTGCTAAAGCGACACGGCTTATAACGTTACTTTTCGAGATATGACGTCATCTGTAAAGATGCCGCCTCAACTTTGAGGGCTTGTAGCTCCGAAAGTTGGTAAATTTTGACATTTCTTCCAATATTTTTTTTTTTAATTTTCTTGTTTTGTACTGAATTATCACCTCCCGAAGTTTGCGCCATCTTTTCGGGGACACAATGTTATTATGTGAACGTTTGCAGAAACTGATTGATTATTGGCACATTCGTTTAAACAAATACTTACTCACCCATAGCTGCTCTATGGGAGTTCTTTTAGTGAGTGACACGACCAAAAATCAACGAATCCCTTTCGTACTCATTCCAGAATGAAGCGACATTCTACTGCTAATGACTGAAAATCACGGATACTCGATTTTCAATGATTTTTTTTTCTTTTTTCGAAATGAATCATATTCGATTTGATCCGCATTTTGATTTGTCAGTGATATCGAATGGTCAATGTCGAAATTCAGAAATTTCACAGCTCTACTAGCTACCAGAATAGCTTCCACTTTCCATACTCGAAAAAGCTGTGTGCTGATATTACACCAGTGGATTTTCTACTAATCTATTTTGATTCGCGGCAGGGCTGGTCAGTTCTCGTAGCACACCGGCTAAAAATCACTCTTCTATGGCTAATCGCAAACTAGTTTCCAATCCAAATAGGCAGGTATACGACTACCCAGCGTCGTGGTAACATTTGGTAGAAACGTGTTTCCTTTAAAAAAAAAAAAAAAAAAAAAAAACTAAGGCCCGCGTAACAGAGTTGAATCGAGTCACAGGGTAAATGGGGTCAAGTTTTGGACCGGGTCTATCCTTGGGACCCGGTTGGCTTTGAACAGTGTTTCTTTCAGGGGTAACCGTAACTGGGGTCACCAATAGTGACCCGATTTCAGCACTAGCGCGTACCTCTCCATTTCATCCCTAGTTTTAGTTATTGATATGGACACTGATTTTTGGAACACCTTGTATATACTTGTTTGTGTATGCTTGTTTAAACAGAGAAAAACAGCGTACTCTTTTTTTTTTTTTTTCAACTTGTTCATAAATAGAAAACTGTCGCTCCTTTGTGTTTGCATTTGAAAACATCAATCTTTGTTTCTGTCACATATCGGTATTGACATCCGCGCTATGTATATTTACAATGATTGTTGACCGTCCTTGGTTCCACCTAACAATTCCGAAGATTTAAATTGTTGTTCCGTGATAATATTAGACTCGAATTCACATTCAATACTTTTTAATATTTTTTTATGTGGGAAGTAAATAAACGGAATGACAAGCCTATCGATTAAAAGCCATTGTTTGCTGGAAAATATCGCATTAAAAGTTTCTAAGGAGGTTTGACGCATGCATCAAGAAACAGATAATTGAAAAAAAGAGTGTTCCATTTTCTCTCAAATCAGAGACTCAAATAAATGAAACTGTCATTTCTACCATATCAAAAGTAGTGTCACTTTTCTTTTAAATCAAAATAATAAATGGTTCTTGTTATAAACGTGACAGTACATTTTTAAATTTTATTTCCTTATTTTGAAAGTCAAATTAAAGTCGACAGCAACAACAGTGAAATGGATATCATAGTTTCTTTCTTCCTATACATACACCCCATATGTATGGAACTACAAACCAGAATGGAAGAGCCTTGTAATGAGAGTTCGCAAATAGGACTTAAAGTGAATTTAAGTAGAACAAAAGTAATGTACAATCAACATGCTGAAAAGGAGATAATAAAGATTAACGGAGAGACAATAGGCATAGTTGATGAGTATGTTTACCTAGGACAGCTCAAAACATCGAATGCCAAGTTGACTGATGAAATAAATAGATGATATAAAATGGCGTGGAGTTCTTTTGAACGACTACACTTTATTTTCAAAAGCAAACTAACAATATGTCTGAAGTGTAAAGTTTATATTCAATGTGTCTTACCTGTGATGATGTACGGCTGTGAAACTTGGACACTGACTGCGCAAACGACTCAAAGATTAAGAGTCACATAAAGAGCAATGCAAAGATGCATGTTAGGAATAACTAGGAGGGCCAGAAAGACAAATGAATAGATTCGCGCACAAAGGTAGAAGATATAATCAGAGTGCGAAAAGGATGAAGTGGAGACGGACCGGTCACACAGCTAGACGAACAGATGGAAGATGGACGACAAATGTACTACATTGGATTCTTAGAGAAAAGAAATGACCGAGACGACGTCCAAATTCAAGATGGGTAGACGAAATAAAGCGTTTTTCAGGAGCTACATGGATGAAGATAGCAGCAGGCAAAGAGATGTGGAGAGAAAGGGGGAAGACCTTCATTCAGCAGTGGATAGAAAATCGCTGAATGTGATTATGATGATATATATATATATATATATATATATATATACCAGTACATGAAAGCTGTCCCAGATATATATACTCAAAAACTTGATGAGATGATCTGTCACACCAAAATAAGAACTAAAGTTCCTATAAACATCGGTCCGATTTCGGTTCGTTTTGGAATTGAAGTTTATTTATGACCTTTAGGCATCTACGGTTAAGGTCGGGATTGAGGAGGGGAAATGATTCGGGAAGGTGTCGGTGAGGGTCAGGCATGGTATCGAGACCGAGACTGGTATTGGTCTCGTCTCGAATTCGAGACCCAAGACCGAGAACGAGATTAAGGTCTAGGAATCGAGACGAGAACGAAACTATGCACGGAGACTTACTCGAAACGAGACAAAGACTTATCCTTCGAGACAAGAGACGAGACCGAGACTTGCCTTTCGAGACTGAAAGCTTTTTTTATGAATGTCGATAATAATTATTAATTTAATACTTTTGTTTATGATGTTTTATACTAGGAGTCTTATGAGAATTCATATCCTTCTGATAAATTTTACTTAACATGTTAACTGTAGTTTAAAAATAATAAGTCGTCAAGTTATCAATGTCAAACTATTTCCTGTTGTCTTTCAACAGTTATATAAGTGTGTTTGAGATTGATTCGAGGACGGGTAAATACAGATTTTTTTTTTCTACGAATTTTCATCCCCATGCTTTCTTCCTGCTGATAGTCTTTTACTTGTGTTGACTCTCTCGCATTTACGTATATCCGCCTCTACTTGATTGATGCCGTAAAACATACGTCACGAAGTCAAGCTATCTAAGTTCAAATACAGATCTTTTCTTACACCATTTTCAAGAAAGTTGAAAGATTATTTTTGATCTTCCAGGTACATCTTAGGTGACATATCGATGTTCGAAGTTGGTGGGTGAAAAAGCGACAGAACTCTCTTGTTTGCCGTTATATATACGAGTTTGAACTCGTTTCGTTAATACCTTACCAACTACAGATCAAGCGCCTTCGTAGTCATAACAATTCCTTAGTTGAAAGTTTCTATATGTGGAAATGATATCGTCATCTCCGGACTTACCAATACCCTGATCCAACCTAGACGGTATATACAGGTTTGAACTCGTCTCGATGACATTTTTCCAACAACATCTCAACTATCTTCGTAGCCTTGTAGTTCCTGATTTGTACGTTATCGACAGAAGGACATATAGGGGATAGAAAAGTGTACATACCAATGGGTTTATTCCAGTTTATAAGATTAGTAATACGCTGTTATTTGAAAGTAGCGCCTACCGGGAACACACTTCACTCTGTTCTTTTTGCTTAAATGTATGGTGAAGCTGTAATCCATACCTATAAACTTGTGAATTGATTATTTTAATCAGTCAAGAGCAGTATTGTAAACAGATTAATTCGTGTGGAGTTTGGTAAATGGTATTTCCATTTTCTTTGCATTTCCTGTACAGAAGTTGGCAACAACTAAAATTTTTATCGCATACTGTACGTAGATTTATTTCTACAAATCTCTCTGATAGAAAATTTCAACTTAAATGTATTTTTTAAATTCTTACCGTAATAGTTATTCATTCAATGTTAATATAATTGCCTCATGGAAGTTACTTGTCTTCAGTGGGGATTTAGATCCTTGTGAATGGTTGGCCGAGATGTGTCGCTGCAGAGAGAGGCTATTTTGAGTGAATTAAATTCATTTATGGCTTTTAGGTGCCTCTGGTTCAGGTTAGGATAGCATAGGATAAAGGATGAGGATAGTAGCGGTCAGTGCGTTACTTAAGGTACCAATCCAGCATCCACCTGGTGAAAGTGAAAGAAATCCTGGAAGACCTCATTCAGGACAGTCAGCCTTGGGGTTCGAACTCATATGTCTATCTATTGCCGATGCAAAATCTGCGACGTTACCGCCTGGACTACCAGGGTTGGGTTATTTTGAATGAAAGAGACCATGCTTGTTCCATTTCAAACTCAGTAGTAATGTGAGGTATGAAACGGTCGTTTATTTCGGAACAACCTGGAAGATTAATCAATAAAACAAATAGGACAGTGAATTCCTCACACGCAAATAAGAAACAAACTTCATATATACATGGGTCGAGTTCTGCTTCTTTTCGGGCTACAGGTTGTCCAATTTGTAGCACAAACTCGACTCCTCACAATGGTTAATTGCATCAATAGGCTAGATATCAGGAGTTAAAATGTGATGTCATCGGGCAGACTAAGAGTCATTCATAACTACTCCACATCCTTAAGAGACAACTGAGACCTGCGATTCTGCTAACAATTGCAAAGGCTCCGGTCCCTTGATAACATTTTACCCTCCCGTTTAATTTGTATAAAATACCTTACCAACACTGACAACTGGAGTGCTTTGGTATGGGTAAACCCACAGTAATATTTTATTGTGTCGAATAAGATTTAGCCTAAGTTTGGCGCAGCTAGGTCGTACTGAATGGAAACAATTTGAACAACAGTTTTTTTAAAGAATGGGTTGGCAATACTGAACTACTTCACCAATCTTTACAGTTCCCGCGGCTTTGAGCTAGTCTAGTAAAATCCTTCCCAACGACACCTCAATCATCTTTCTACACCTTATAGTTCACGAGATTTAATTTCTGCACACGGACGGACACCATGAGCGGGATTGTAAGGTTCCTTTTGTTATAGTCTCGCTATTTAGGGATCTGAAATCTGAGGTGGTTCAGCTGGGGCCTGAGAGTTACACTATATTCACAAGAGTTGATCATTTTGTTAAGTGTTCTCTGAAAACTTGGCTTCGAACCCCATCAATGGAACAACGAATTATTTTATGCATCGACTTGAAGACTTGAGACACACATATAGTTTAATGTTAAGAATAATGAATGAATGGAAATTCCCTATTTCCACTTTTATAACCTCAATTAAACGGATTAAGTATAGAGAAGTGGATATCTACCTTTTGGGGCTAATTTGTTAAGTGGTTATGTGCTGCCTTCAGATGTATAAGCATTTCATTCCAACTGTGAATATTAATGACAAGCGCGGATGATAAGAACCACTAAGCATGCTACGAGTGTATTTACGATACCTAGTATCTCCTTCTGTCCCCAGTACCTCTCACACATTCCAAATACATATATACGCGTACAAACATAAACGCTACTAACCCCTTAGTCACTTAGAGAGACGCCAGTGGTTAGAGATAAGCTCCATTCATCAACTTGACGAAGTATCCTGTTTGTAACATAACCTGAGGTTAAAGGGGGGGGTGAAAGAAAAAATGGTTTGTGGGTGGTTGCGGAAAAGATAGGGGGGATCGTACGCTTAAATTAGCGAGAGTAACGCGCGGTTTACGTAGTCTCATCCCCCTTCCCCATCTCTTGCGTGAGTACGCACGAAGAAATGCTTTTTCCACTTATGTAAGCAAAGCCACATGACGTATGACATGCTTTCCATATGGTCGCATTATAAAAACCTTGCTTCCTCACGTCGTGTTTATGTGGTGGGGAGATGTGGTATCTTTTATGGTGTTAAGAGGGTAAATTTAAAAGCAAAAACAATTTACGAAACGTCGCGAGTGAGCGATGCTCATTTATTTAGGTAATTAATTATTATTTATGTCTAACTTGGCGTTTATAATCTTACTCTGACGTCTTTTATACTTAGTTTAATTTGTTGAACCATTGAAGGGAAGCCTCAGCTGACGTAGTATGGTTGATTTAGACTTTGCTTAATCGGCGATCGTTATGAAACGTTAACCGCATTCGAACAATATCAGGGAAGGAAGAACATTGGTAAAACTTTCGTACATTTTGTTCTCCTGGGCCATATTTAAATAATTATTGGCGTTGATTTGTCTCAATTCTTAAGCTGCTAAATATCTAAAGTTTATTTTCGAACCGTGAGTCGAACCCAGAACCTTATGGTCACTGGGCTAAATGCCCATAACGATTGGCAGGAAAGAGTACTAGATATTAATCGGCGTTCTTAGGTAAATATTTCATCTTGACCTCTTCCTTCCGAATCGTCATCCAGCACAAGGTTTAGCTCGCAGAGAGATGGTATCGTTCAGAGTTAAGATGGACGTGAAACTCTTAATGTCAGTACAGTTTAGAAATTTGATTAATTAAAAAAAAAATCAGAGATGGAACAGATCGTGATGATTTAAACCATGTTACACAGCAGTAATTGCATAATAAGTCTGACGGTCGGAACTGTTAATTTCCATTTAATTTTTAATTTATTTAGGAACTTTGGCTCAGTCCGGATGGATGATTATGAGATGACTGGTGGAATGAAGAAAGTGTGAGGAAACAGGAGAACCCCGAGCAAAACCACGCATGCAGTGTTTGTTCACTATAAAACCCACACAGCACAGCAGGAATCGAACTGATGATCCTAAGCACTGAGGTGAACGCTCTAGCTTTGAGCCATTGTGGCCCCACAGAACTTTTAAGTTCAAGTATTATTTTGTATGGAACATTTGAGTTACTGTCATCGACCCGTCTCGATTGTACGAATAGCATCCTTTCTTTCAAATTCACAAACATCCATATCCCAGGAGGGATTCAAAACCGCAACATTATGGATGGTGGGAGAAAATGAAGGAAACCAAACCATACTTAATATGGTATGGGACCGTTCTGCTTCATTCCAACTTGCTTTTCTGGTGTGCGCCTACTCTAAGGGGGTGACTTACCGTTCAACTATCTCGCTAAAGAAGGTCAGTCTCATATTAAAAGCTTCCAGATTTTGTCCAGATTTGGTCATGTCATTTCATATTGCTATCGTTCATCTGCTGTACTTGCTTACAAAGTCCTCAGTCACAGGAAGATGTCCAGATAATACTGCCATCTAGAAGCATTGGAACAAAATCGCACTCTCCTATATTAACTCTTGGGACAAAGTTTCTTCTGCAAATCACCCATAGATATTGGTGAAATACATACTAAAATGCTTAGAATATTTTGTATAATATGAGGGTGAACTATTGCCAACTACATTTTTTTCTGAACATTAAACTGCGAAAAGATCCTTTGGTTAGCACCGTCAGTACTGAAATTTATTGGAACATCTTTGAACAGTTTTATGCAGAACTAACCCATGAAGAACGGAAATGCGGTCTTTTTCAACAAGGCTGAGTCACATGTTGAGGTCCTCTCTGCTGAAGAACGGATAATGAGCACGAATGTGTGGCCACCGCGTTCCACTGCCTTAACAACTTGCGACTTTTATCTCTGAGCCAATTTTAAACCAAAGATGTAAACCAGCATCACACACACGTTGGATGACCTGAAGGAAAACTTACGATGTGCCATTCGTGATGGTGAAGTGTCAGAATTGTATAAAGCACAACAGAACACAGTGCGAAACTTCCAGATCTGTACGCATTAGGTAGACAATCATTTACAACTTCTGTAATCAGTTAACACACACCAATCCTCTGCAGGGAACTGTTGGTCAGAGTGTTGTTACTTTTATCTGGGTCTCCCTGTAGTTCAAAGATATTACAAGGGGATCTGTTAAATATCAGTTTGGGAGAATTCGTACTGGATGGTGATTTCTTGGAAATAGTTTGAACATAGTGTAAAGGAAATGATCTGTTAGAACAAGGGAAGGATGCTAATAATAATAGCATATGAGTGGTCGAGCCTGAACATGTTTATGTGTACGGATCACAGCAAGCAGTAACAGGCAGGGAACCAGTTAACTGGTCAGTCAAAAAATGACGATGGAGTATATAAACCCCAAAGATTGAAACAAGGGTTGGCGTTACACCTCGAACACGTAATGAAACTGCTGTTTGCACAACCATGACTCTCACATGATGTATCACCATTGGGGTTAATTTCCAATACATTTATCAATGGGTATGGCTGTCATATAGCAAGTAACCAGAGTCGTCTATCATGGATACTTCAGAATAAGCCGGAATTGTGGGGGAACACAGCTGATTATGAATTAGTGCATGCATCTTCATGATGAATAGTCTGCCGTGGAGTAAAGCCAAACTGCCTGTATTCCATCAAGCGAAATCGCTGCGCCTGGCGAACAGTTTGATCTTTAGAAACTCTAGTGGTAGGCTTTTTTTTAATGAATTTATTTTAAGGCCTTTAGGCAACTGTGGCTCAGGTCAAATGGATGATGATGAGTTAGTGGAATGAAGAAAGTGGGAGGGAACGGGAGCATTTCGAGAAAACGCACGCACATGGTGTCTGTCCACCACAAAACTCACATGACATGAGCAGGGATGAAACCGATGCCCCCACGCTTAAGAGGTGAGCGCTCTACCAACTGAGCCACCGCGATCCTCAATAGATCTTTATATGACATCCAGTGTACATAACATCCGGTTCACTTATCCAGATTCACTATTAATTGTGAAAAGGTTTTAATACGATACTCGTCGGGAGATTAGTGGTCTGCCCCTGTTAGAACTAGTTTGAGCACTGTCTATGTATTAGAACGGTCTGAGGACTACAGAAAGAAACTATTCCTGTCCACAACATGTCTATATGTATGTAAGTGGATGCGCGTTCCGTATATAATAAAAGTTCTATGGAACAGACTCAAAATGTGGTTTTTGAAACCATCTGTTTTCTACGCAGGGTTGGCTGGCGTGCGGAAAAGCATCATAATTGTCACTACAGGAAGAATTAGTTTACAAGAGGTCTATCCGGGGTTAAACTGAGGGAACACTTTTGAATGTTATCATATTCCCTTTTTCCCTTTTTCGTTTCCTCTTAACAAAAGTTTTGTGCCGCTATACTCTTAAAAATAAAATTAAAAAAATGGCGAAGGGTTTTAAGAGAAAAAGAGACTCACAGGAAGAGAGAAAAAGAGAGCGATCTCCGGCTGGGTTCAACTCATTACTTCACAGACCAGTAATGACAAATGAAGTCAGTGACCCGAGGGGACATAACAAAAATTGTGTGGGAGGATTTCTCTCTTCCTTCTCTCTCTCTCTCTTTTTTTATATATATATCCTCATCTTATGCTTTCTCTCATTTGTAGACGAATTTTATTACGTCAGAAGTTCTGTAACAAGTATATATATATATACACAAAGTTATATTTCGTGATGCTTTGTATGCATTGGTTCATCTCTATTCATGGCAGAAAACAAAATTAGTTGCCTTTATTATTTTTTTAAAAAATTTCTGTTTGAAAACAAAGGATTTCACCGCTTTCATTGCTTCAGGCGTAAGCAAGGCGAAGGTTATGGTATTAAATCTTGTATGTGCTTCTCAGTGCACATTGACGTATGTTTTGTGTGCGTTTATGTACGGATGTGCGTACGTATATGATGTCTAAAAGATAAAAAAAGGAACAGACAGTACAATTACACATTTATAGGAGTTGTTAAAAACAAAGCATATATATATATATATATATATATATATATATATATATATATATAT
>JAGDQP010014868.1:11978-44103 GCA_022664845.1 Lepisma saccharinum | reverse complement strand
GTCGACGAAATGAGCTGTCGACGAAACGTACCTGTCGACAAAGTGGCTTGTCGACGAAACGTACCTGTCGACGAAGTGAGCTGTCGACAAAGTGGCTTGTCGACGAAACGTACCTGTCGACAAAACGTACCTGTCGACGAAGTGAGCTGTCGACAAAGTGGCTTGTCGACGAAACGTACCTGTCGACAAAACGTACCTGTCGACGAAGTGAACTGTCGACGAAGTGGTGTCGACAAAGTAATCTGTCGACAAAATGATTGTCGACAAAACGAACCGAACCCATGACCAGTACATAAAAAAAGTTAATATAAACATATCTATTTTCAGGCTTCATTGCAGAGATATACGTACAGAAACGTTGTGCATGTTGACACGTTTGACCCACTAGCACTACATAAAATCACACTTCCAGGCCCGCATCAGCAATGATTGTGTATACTGGCACAGTGCCTTCCTGTTGAAATGAAATTCGTCCGCTGCGCCACAGTGCGACCCCGAAGGTCCTCTGGTGTATTCAGCGTACGGAGCACCATGCCATTCGACGCGCAATGTAGCCCGCTTCCTTAACAAACAATACCCAGGCAGGTGGATAGGACGCTTTTGGGCCAGTTCAATGGCCACCTCGATCGCCTGACTTGTCACCCATGAATTACGGGATTTGGGGCTGGTTAAAAGACAAGATGTATGCGCGTCAGGTGAACACACCAGAGAACCTTCGGTTTTGCATTGTGGACGCAGCGGACGAACTTCGTCACAACAGGGAGGCACTGTGCCAATGTACACAATCATTGCTGCCGTGGGCCCACAAGTGTATTGAGGTTAATGGTGACATTTTTGAACACCTGATCTGATACTTGTGCATTGTAGAGGTGCCCTTAGTGTCGTGTAAAATTTTATCTCACTTTCGCAGTGATTTTGTGTAGTGCTAGTAGGTCAAACTTGTCACAATGCACAACGTTTCTGTAAGTATATCTCTGTAATGAAGAATCAAAACATATATGTTTACATGAACGTTTTTATATACGAAAGAATATACTTACATACACACACACACACATACATATATATATATATATATATATATATATATATATATATAAAGAATTACTTTATGAAATACACAACACAAAATGACATTTTTACTCTTTTCCATAATGACCCCAAGTGTCCGTTATCCATTAAATGTAAAAGCCTTGTGTACAAGGAAGGTCGGATGACATAGTATAGTATAACTAGAATAAGATACACAGTTGCATCATCCCTTTTATGTTTGTTACATATGATTTATTCTCGTTTAGCAAAACTACATCGTAGGTATAACAGTTGAAGTGCTTTTGAAAGTCACCACCAAATGTCATCACATTACAAACAAAAACAGTACTGATATTTTTTTTTAACCATGCAGTGTTTCTCACTCAATTAATAAAAATTATCACATACACGCCAATAAATTTCCAGGCCATTATCCTGCTTTAATCTATTTACTGCCTCCAAGAACTCATTTATTGCATCTTCAGTGGATTTACCCCGACGAAAGCTATATTGTAGATTACAGTGTTCTAGGTTTTCTCTTTTGTCATTAATTCTGTTAATTAATACTTTTTTTAAAAAAATCGTGATTACGTTAAGTAAGAAGATAGGTCTGTTATGATTTGGAATTCGTCTTCGGCTTATCCTGTCCCTTATACAAATAATGAGTTTTGATTTTTTCCATGTTTTTGAGAATCTTCCTTGACGTAGGCATTCATTGTATAATTTTATTAAATATGGCGCCCAAAAATCCGCTAAAGATTTGTAGATTTGGTTTCTAATTCCGTCTGGGTCCGCTGACTTGTTTGCTTTTAGTGCTTTAGTGCCGCCTTTATTTCTTCGTTGGTTATAGTTGATAGTTCTTGTTCTTCACCTGCTTTTTGGGGTTGCCTTACTTCTTGTTTGATTCTTGAGTGCTCCTCGTTGTCGTTGTCTTCGCTATCGTCTGGAAATAATTTAGTAAAGATTAGCTCCATGGTTTGCTGCCAATTCGTTGTAAACGTTCCATCGTCTTTTTTAAATGTATTCATTACCCCTTTTGTTTTTATTTTTTACATTACTCTCTTGTAAGGCATACTCCAAATGTCCTTGCATGGGTTTTCATCCACGAACTTTCCCCAGGTCTTCTGTTTGTTTTCAAATACTTCTCTTTCAAATTCTTGTTTTATATGCCGATAAATATTTAATCTTTGTATTTTCAGTTCGTGGTCCCTGGCTGCTTTATAACTTCTTCCACTTGCTTTTAGTCTCCGTTTAAGTTTATCTAACTTTTGGGTCCAGAAAGGTTTCCTGTTTTTAGTTTTATTTGTTTTAGGCGCCACACTTACGATTGCTTTTTGCGTAACTTTCTCTATCTTCTCTGCAATGTCATCCAGATCCACATCCCACTCGATTTGAGGTAGTTCCAATTTGTTCATTAATTGAGTGTAGTTTAGTTTTTTCGTACTATAGTTTAATTTAATGGATTCTTCTTGTTCGTTGTTGTTATTTTTGTCTTGTGTAAAGTTAATATAAAAGCTAATGACGTCGTGCTTGCTCGTCGTTGCGTGTTCCAACACACCCCACTCCCATATATTACCTTTGTCATCGTTATATCTATGTTACTCTCCGCCCCTGCCCTGCCCCGAAATGTCGGTGGCTGATCTTCTTTATTATGGACTACCAGTTGGTATTCGTTAATTATGTCTTCATATTTCTCCCCATTTCCATCTGTTCCAGGGCAGTACCACAGCAGGGACTTAGCATTAAAATCACCTAAGATAAGTAGATTTCGCCTATAAAACCCTTCCAAAATTGTTCCCATTTTATTTACAAAGATGTCGGCCGGCATAGAGAACTTCTCTGCTGCAGTAGAGATAGACAATGGTTATTTGGTGTTTTCCAAGTTTTAGGCTGAATGCCTGTATCCACTTACATGTGTATTTGGAGTCCACAAGCGCTTCAATTTTCTTATTGAAGATTACCACAGCGACCATTGGACCCGGATTCTCTGGTATCAGTGTCACGGCGTCTGTCGGCATGCCCGGTATTTTCCCCTTATTTACATAGGGTTCTTGAATGCATGCCACATCCACCTTTTCTTTTTCGCAGTGTATCCTAAGTTCATGGGTTGCTAGGCGTGATTTGTCATTGGACAAATTTGAACATTTAAAGTTGTCTTAGGTGAATGCAGCATGCTAGAAATCTCTCCGTTGGCACAAATACTGTACGTCCATACGCCATAACGAACTGTATGTAGACATTATTTAGTTAAAAGGTTCATCTCTTCTTTCAAACACTTTGTCTACCAGGTCCAATAGGTCCTGTGGGTCCGTTGTTATTCCATTGGAACTGTCAACTTAGGTTAATCCTGTCAACTTCTTCAGTTATCGGAAACGTTATTGTTCTTCCATTTGGGTGGATATTTCTTACAATGATCCTAAGAGCTGCTGTCAGTAGTAACGATTCCTTAAGTCTCGACAAGATGTAGCGCTTGTTTACATCTTCATAAAATACGTTTGGGTTAAAACTCGTCATTCTAGCATCACCTACCTCTGCCACCTCCTCATTTTTCTCCTCAGCCGTATAATCTTCTTCCATGTCCTTCGAAGTCGTTTCAGAGCTCCTGTTTTTGTTTGCTTTTTTTATACAGCCTCGGTTTCTATGCCTTCCATTCTCTTTTCTTCCTCTTTCCGTCCTCCTCCTTCTTTTCTGTAGGTTGCCTCTAGTTCTGTTTGGTCCTTGTCGTTCTTCTCCACCTCAGTCTCCTGGATCTCCATACCTTTGTCCGTTTCCGCCTCCGTAGCCCTTAGCGTGTTCCATGTTATTATGACATTTCCGTAAAGATACTGGTCCTGTATTATCATAACTAGACCTACACTTTCCATATCGTGTCCCACTTCTTCAGCTGCTGTAGCACATCGTCGGGCTCCACCCTCTAGAGTCCCATCCCTACAGCTGGTATGATAATTTCTATTTTCTTTTCGTGTTTCATGGCCGAAAATTAGTTCATTGTCAGTTCCAATTCTTCTAGGAATGTTTCCCTTGACGACTTGACGTTCATGAACTTGCAGATATATCAATTTCTAAACAGATAAATTTCTACATATTTGTTTTCCTCCATATCGATCTTGTAATATTCAAGGTTCTCCAGATTATATCCATCGTGCGATAAGGCCACCGTTCAGCAAAACCTCTTGAAAAAGTGGTTAAGTTCGGATTTATATAATGAAGTATTACTTGATTTTCTAAATTCATGTCTATGTCCAATCTTGACTTCAAGGAAAGTTTCGGTAAGTTTAGTATTGTCCTCGGTCATCCAATTATTATCATTTTCTAATTTTTTATGTTAAATTTTCAAAGTCGCTCGAGGCTTCGTTTTTTCTGCATGTTTTTTTCTTTCGTGACATTGGTGATCCTGTCTCAGATCTAACAGGGTTACAGGCCATACAGGTTATATTGTGGTCATTAGCTTTGACTTTTAACCCCCACACAGCTTTTTCCTTGAATTACAACGAATGCAGATTTTGTTTTCCTTGTCTTGGCAGTCTATCTTCTTATGTCCTTTCTCTCCACAGCTGCCGCACCTAGCATGATTACGACAATAAGCCGCAATGTTGCCATACTCGTGGCAGCTCAGGCATGTCGTGACGACCAGGAAATCTTTTACGTTAGTGGCCTCACTAACACGTATACACGTGGGTTCCTCAGGATGATCTCCCGTATCTGTTTCGGCAGTTCCAAGACCAGATGGTATCTGTTTCGATCCTTTGGGCCTGTCTTAAACCTTGGTCTTATCAATTGTTTTTGTTCTTCCCTCATGTTCTGGAGGTTTCTCTCTATCAATTCTCCAATTGCCTCTGTTTCCTTAAATTTCGCTGGTACATTGTACATAATTATTACTTTACATAATTATTACTTTACAAAAGGATTACTTTTGTAACTTTTATTCGTGAGTCGAAATTTTGGGCCATCCCTGGATGTTATATTATTTTCTCTTCATCCTGCACTGTTGCCATTTGCAGGATGAGCGACGTCCTGGAATGTATAATTTGAAAAATTATGCGATCTTGTCTTGTTACGATTTTGGTTAGTCTCATCCTAGTGTCCTTGAGGCTTTCTCCCTCTATTGGCTTTATCACGATCGTTGGTTTTGAGTTCCTTTTCTTAGATTATATTAGGCGTGTCTTCTATGGGATCTTTGCTGTATCTCTTTTGAGCACGTCCACGAAACTCACCACCGGAGCCGTGGTTCCACTTTGACCTTGTTGCTTTTAGTGCCCAAATTTCTGTACAAAGTTTCTTTATATCTTCCTGAAGTTCACGCATCTTCATTACTATTTCTTTCTTGCTCCTCTCAATCTGTTCGTTAGCTATTTCCAATTCCTTGATTCTAAGATTACCTTGAATAGCTTCATGTTTCAGCTGGCTTATGTTCCTTCCTGTTTGTCGAGTTTGATTTCCCTTTTTTCCAATTTGGTTTGTATTTGTGCCAGCTTCATCTTGCAATTTCTGAGACGCTCATTTTCCTTTTCCAACTTTGCTTGCGTTTTCTCCAAATCCATTATCCTTCCTTCCAAAAATGCTTGGCGGATTCTCAGGTCTTCAATTTCTTTTTCTTCTCTTTTCCGCTTGGCAATCTCTTCCTCTTGTTCTCGAGTTCTCTTCCTTCTGGTTGAGTCTTCATAAATAAGTGTTGGCGTATCTGGTCTAGATGTTACTTGTTCTGTTTCCAGGTCATGTGGCCCTCTCCTAACACCTCGTAAAGATTTTGGAGTGCCGTCTCTTTCCGTCTGCATTTTTCCCATTCTGCGTTTACTTCTTCTACGATGCTTAGTTTTAGTTCTTTGTTTTCCTTGTTGGATTTAGGTGTTGAAGTGTTTCTTCCTTTTTACTTTATCTTTTCCTGATGGCTCAGGTAGAACGGACTATTAGCCACGTTTGACTATCTGATTTCGGGTTTAAGTAGTCCGCTTCCTGCTTCTCTAGACCGGATCTAGTGAATTCAGAATGTTCGAGTTTTTTCGCCATGTCCGAAAAATAGTCCGGTCGCGTACAGAAAAACAACACTTTCACAAACAGAAAAACAATTTAGTTTATATAGTACACTAAAGAAGGAAAAAAAGGCGCATCCGTGGGGACGCGGATCAGAGCAAACAGCACCCGGAAGGCCGCCGACCCCAGGCTGGGAGGGGGAAGATTGGGGGTAAATGTGGCTGGATTTCTGCGGGGCCGTTTTTCTTTTCTTTCTTTTTTCCTCCACAAAAATTCGGGGCACCCCCACAAAAATTCCGAAGTAGCCACCCCCACAAAAATTCGGGGTGCAACCTGCACAAAAACTGGGAGGGTGAGTTCCAAAATGATCGCGACCAAACTACGGGCCGAAAATATTTGGGGTGCAATCCCCCCATGGGTAGGACCCCCAAAAACGCTGACGACCAAAAGCCGGGCCGAAAACTTTCCGGGGTGAGGTGGGAGGCTGTGAACCCCATGTGTGAGGCCAACGACCCCCAAAATACTATGCACCCATCACCAACGGCCCCGAAGACACGGACCACTTAGCCCTTCATGTTCTTATATATCACTACCTAGGACTTAGGAAAGAAATGTGTTGAAAGGAACCAATACTTAATTATTCCCGCTTAATAACAGTTTGTCCTTCAAGGACGCCGGATGTTCTAGGTCAAGATTCTCACGATGATGAGTCTTCACAGCCAAACCTTTGGACCTTAATAGCTTTCAAACAAAAAATTGTACACGGTCCGTACCTTCTAGGAACGTTCCTTTTATGTTTGTCAACAACGTAATGTACTTACGGTTTTAGTCCGCCCCGTTTATCTACATGATCACACGAAAACACGGAGCACTCGCGCACACGTCTGTTCAGCATCAAAGCCTATACTCAAGTACCAGTAATATGATACACTAGTAATTTCAGTAATAAAGCGAAGTTTCTGCCACATCATTGTATGTGGAACATCTCCAATGCGGCTGCGTAGCTTGATGAGCCAATGTGTTATTACTAGTATAGAAGACAGACAGCATGCAGACCAGTATAGCAAAGTAGTAACATTACGTTTCAAGAGAAGTGAACATCAAATTGTCAATTAAACTGGATTAGGCAAGTACTCTGCTGCGTTAATCTTACCGGGAGGAAATCATGTCGACGAGCCAAGCTACGAATTTTGAATAATTTGAATTTAATTTTTAAGGCTCTTAGACAAATTTGGAATGAAAATTTGATTTATTTTCTGATTATACCAGAATATATTTTCCGCCAAACATTGACAAAATACTTTTTCGGCATTTCTAATTAATATAGAAGTATATGAGAGAGGACAGTATTTTGCTATTTCTGGACAAAGGGTGGGAGGTTACCTGAATTAGATGTTGATATGTTGTAGAACTAGTGCAGCTTCCTCGAAAGAGTTTAATTGTTCCTGTAAAACGTCTGTAGCTTCCGGCACTTAGATGCATTAAGTCTATAGGATGGGAAAATTTGTAGCGACTACTGGACAAGGGGTAGAGCGACCTGAAATATCTTTTGATCTGTTGTAGAGTTAGCTAGGCTACGTCGAAGGAGCCTGTAATTGTTTCCGCAAATCATAGGGAAGGTGGTCAGCATATTTTTCGAAACGCGAAGACTGCTCTGGAAACTACAGGAAAAGGTATGCGTAGTTACAAAGTAATTAATGAACCGTTATTGACATGGCAAGCTTTCAAAACCTCATTTGTGTGTAAAAATGTGTTTGTAGAATCCGAAGAGCCGATTCAAGTCCTCGGTGTTCATTTCTTTCAAAGAGCAAATAAATACAGTGACAATCCTATCGTAAATGGAGATTCTCGATGAGTAAAAGTTACTTCTTCACATTTTTGTATGTTAAGTTTCAATTTATTTAGACTGCACCATTCTATTAGGTTGTCTATGTCCAACTGTAACAATATAATATCATCTTTAGACTGTATTCTTCTATATAGTTTCAAATCATCTGCAAATAAGAGCTTGTTGTAGTGAAATAAGTAATCAAGTAAATAATAATTTATTAGTTATACAAATAATCATGGTCCCAATTTAGAACCTTGAGGAACTCCAAATAGAGCTCTATATTTTCTAGATTTGTTGGCTTTAAATAATATATATTGAGTGTGATCTTTAAGATAAGTGAAGAGAAGTTTCAGAAAGGAAGATAAATTGAAGTAAGATAGTTTATCCAAGAGAATCAACGGAATCAAAGCTTTTCGAAAATCAGTGTAAATTACGTCAACCTAAACTCTGTTGTCAAGCGTAGTAGCTAAAGAATAAGTTATTTATACACGATTGGTAACAATTGACCTCTTTGGTATAACATCCGTGTTGGTTGGGGGATAATAGGTTTGATATGCGAGAAAATTTCCTATATAGAATATGCTCGAAAATCTTAGCTGGGGCTGAATGAGTATCTACTATTCTATAATTACTGACGGTGAGCTATCTCTAGTCTTTGGAACAGGACATGTTACTAAAAATTTTCATTTATAAGGGAAATTTAATGCTGCTATCGCTAAGAAAATAAGATATGAAATTTCAAACTTTCTTTGATTATATCGGAAGGAATCAGATCTGGGCCAGCAGCTTCCTTAGAATTGAGGTCTTTTACTCCCTCTTCAATTAAAAAATAATAATTTCCTAAATAATAAGAATGTTCAGAATTGAATTAGACCATATTTTTGTGAGTTTATATTAGTACATAGATTTTTAGCTTAAACAGGCTCAACATATTTAGCAATCGCATCTACAATGTCTTTGTTGTAATCCATAATTTTATTTTAGTAAGAGACAGGTGAATTAGATTGTTTATGCATTTTGTTGTTTATGAAGGACCAGAACTTTCTTGAATCGTGCAGGATATTTAGTTCAGAGTTAGTGACATAGATTTCATTAGCTTTTTACGCACGAATTTTAAGACCTAAGCACTATCCTAACGGCACTTGAAATGTGTTTTACGGGACTTACGAGCCACAATGTCCACTAGCACCATGGCCCTTTGGTTTCCACTCCCCCTTAAGGTGCTCTCGATTTCTTTAAACATCATCGTCTGTTGACGAAATTGTGAAAGACGAAACTACAGATAAATGTACTGTCGAGTGCCAATCATATAAATTGCTTGATCGGAACAACTAAACACGTTGGATAGAAATTCGCCGAAAGAAACGAAATTATTTTTCTGAGAGCATACTAGGAAATTGTACTCTGTCTTCAGTATTTCAGTGGCGAGTAACTGCGATAGCATTTTCTTGTATATTACGTTCGTTTAACATTGAACAAACTAGCGTATGTGCTTATTATAATTTCTCAGAAAATCCCAGTGTTTTGACAAAATAAATAGAGTAGAACTGAACTCAGGTGTACAACAAATTTAATGTACAGGTTATCCGAATCGCTATAAGTTTCTATTCAAATGAAATTGTAAATGTTGTCGGAAAGAATTATTTCCAGTATCCAAAGAGGTAGTATTCGCGTCTTGAATTTGTTTGTAAATGTACGTGATAAGGTGTGGGTACCCACAGGACGTACTTTCGGTAGAATTTACAGTATATTAGGATCTAGAAATTGTATCATATTTTAAAGAATTGTTATGCTGTATGCAAGCGGAAATCCGGATCCGGTATACTCTAACTTCCTGGAAAATTCATATTGAAACCAAAGAAAATATTATCCTGAATATTTCTGCATCTATTTCTAAATGGTTCCCAACAATAAGTTGATGAGATAGAGTTTGGATACGGAGCGCTCACGTAAAGGATAGTGTAACTAGTACAGATGCTTATCAGAAAAATGGAAACACCTGTAGTTGGCAACACGTCAGATGTATGGGTTGGCAGTGGTGTCGTGGCGACCGCAGCGCCGGACTGCTGGTGGTGGTGTGTTAGGTCGGTCTCCATACTACGTCAGGCGTCGTGGAACAGGAGTGTGCAGTGGCTGCAGCAGACGGGGGTAGTGTAAAATGGGAGACCTCTCAGAGTTTCAAAGAGGGCAAATTGTTGGTGCGCGGTTATGTGGAGTGAGTGTGACGGCAGTGGCTAGTGTGTTAGGTGTGTCGCCAGGGACAGTGTCGAAGGTGATGACGGCCTACACGACACACGGCAAAACCTCATCGGGGAAGCGGAACAGTGGGCGGAAGAAAAGCATCAGTGACAGGGCACGCCGGGTATTAAAGCGCATTGTCACGCGGAACCGTCGTGCCACTGCGGCGCAAGTGACGGAGGAACTCAATCAGCACCTCCCCCAACCTGTTTCGACAATCACAGTCCGCCGCGAATTACATGACATGAACTTACGGGGTCGTGTTGCACGGGCCAAACCTCTCATCAGGGACCAGAACGCTTTAGCACGCCGCAAATGGTGCCGCGACCATGCAACTTGGACCGTTGACGACTGGAAACGTGTGGTATGGTCGGATGAGTCACCATTCACCCTATTCCAAACCACGGGCCGTGTTTATGTGTGGAGAACGCCCAAAGAAGCGTATGATCTGCAGTGTCTCCGCCCAACTGTGAAACATGGCGGCGGCACGGTGATGCTGTGGGCCGCAATATCATGGTTTTCATTGGGTCCTGTGGTCACACTTCGCGGACGCATCACTGCCAACGATTATGTCGCAATTTTAGGAGACCACTTGCATCCTATGGTCCGGATGTTGTTCCCGGACAATGACGCCATATTCCAGGATGATAATGCACCCATTCACACAGCTGGAGTTGTTGCAGCGTGGTTTGAGGAACATCGGGATGAAGTTCAACACCTCCCCTGGCCCGCCCAATCCCCAGATCTCAACATAATTGAACATCTGTGGTCCATCTTGGAAACACGACTCCGGCGACGATTTCCACCTCCATCCTCTCTCACAGAACTGGCCGATGCCCTGCACGAGGAATGGTGTAATATTCCACTTGCTACCATTCACGACCTCTATGCCTCCATCCCACGTCGCATCAAGGCTGTTCTGAAGGCGAAAGGTGGCCCGACACCATATTAATCTGGTAAGTTGCACTTTCGTTCAGGTGTTTCCATTATTCTGATAAGCATCTGTATATTTCTATATCGAATTTCATATTACCTATACGTAATAAATGTATATTGTAAAGAATACGATATATACAAACTTAATTTCATCATACGTTACTTCATATGAAAATACATAGGTATGCATTATGGTGAAATATGGAATAGGTTTTAAATATCTTGAGTGTCTGGAAGTGATTCATTTGTATCGTTTATTTTTGCGAAAAGCTTGAAAGACCAACAGCCTGTCATCAAAACTTTAGATTTAATTTGTGTGTAGAAATCAATCCGAAAGATTGTATTTTTTCTTCAGTATTAATAAAACCGTGAAGTATTTCAAATTATTTTTCTCTTTTATTTGATCGGGCTATTTCTTGTAGTTGTACCAGTACGCAAAAGAATAAAATAGGAAAAAAAACTACGGCCTAATATTCATCAACGATAAAAGCATATGAATAGACAGTCAGGTGTGAGTAACATTTAAATGATACGTTGTTTTTACTAATATCCGGGCTCTGAAAAGAACTGATTATTCTTATAGCACGGAAAAGAACTTATAATTCTTATAGCTCGCAAAATAACTGTTTACTATTACAGCTCTGATAAGAACTGTTTATTCTTTTTAATGCTCTGAAGAGAACTGATTATTAATATAGCTCTGAAAAGAACTGCTTATTATTGCTGTAGCTCTGAAAAGAATTGTTTATTGGATTAGTCCTGATAAGAACTGTTTTCTTTCTTCGATAATTTATGTACATATTTTGGTTAAGAAAAATTTAAATCAAGTTGCAAAGCAATAATGAATTTTGCTTGGCGAATATTCTGGAACTTGATAGTATTTGTAATGTAACTTTATCCATCGATAGTGAACTTGTAAAATTTCGTTATTTGAATATCAATCCTTATTCATTTGCAATAATAAATCTAATGAAAGTTATTAGCCTTTGTTTCAATATATGGTATATTTTGAACTAAGCATTATAAGATTATATACGTTGAATAGTTTTAAGAGGATTAAAAAAAGTCGTAGTCTTTTCATTTTCAATTACTGGACTGGGACGTTCATTAATATTATATTCAGGTGATAGAAATCCTTGACATTAGTGAAAATCTTTATACCATTCCAACCAAGAGTATTTTACTCTATTGTGGTAGTGATATCTCGGACATTAGAAATATTTTCTCAAGAATCTTTTACGTTTACCAAATTTTGCTTCTGGTATTGTTAAAGCAAGTTTGCGATATTCCAAAATTATGATATGCTGTCAAAATCTCCAGTTCTTCTTTGGGTGTCTTTTTCATGATACACTCTTCCCACGGTTCCCGAATCTTACCGTTACAAATGGAGCCCGAGCAGTTACAATATCCCGCGCAGTGACTCAAAGACTGTTAATTTCCATCTTGACCGAAATTGAAGAAAAGTGTCATATCTTCGATTGGATTCGTACCTTTCCGAATCTGTTGGTTTTCGCATAAACTTCGGTCGAAATTTAGTTTGTTTGATGGGACGATTGTCGCTCTGTGCGTGTGGAAGTGGTCGGTCACCTGGCGGTGCCTGTATCTGAAAGGTGTGGAAATAAAGACTATTTCGAGAAGACAGACATAAAAGAAGCAGACATGGATGGATCACAAGCTCCAAAGGATATGAATTATCAAACAACGGAACGTGAAAGGAATGAAAATTTCAAATGCGGTTCGGAAAGTAGATTAGGGGACAAGTGACTGCTGTGGTCAAAATGTGAGAATCGACTCCACTTCTCTTGTGTCCCTACGACTACTAAGTGGGTTCATTGTACCCATATGGACGTTTGTGCATTACAATGATATTGTGCGTTTCCAGATTCCAGATTCTTTGACTTTTTCCTGTTTGCACTCTTATTTTATATTACTTAGGTATTATTTATTTTTTGTAAGTCACGTGGTAGGTTTACTAATTTATAGCATTAAGTCCCAAGTGCGTCCATTGAACCCTGACCTTTATTGAGTGCAAACATATTTGTCAGACTTCAGTTTCTGTTAAAATTGTGCCTTGTAGATGGCAGCATTAGCATTTTAATGTTCTCCTAGCTATCAAAGTGAAACTACAAATAAATATAAAAACATTACTATGCTGTTATGTAGAATGAAATATTTGTTCTTACTTTTGTCTAACCTTCCTTATTTTGGATAGGGTTTTTGCATTTGTGGACTCGAATATGTCTCTTCTCAGAGGTATAATTGTTATTTTGTCTGTCAATTTGAATAAATGGGAACGTTTTGCGTAAAGTTAAAAAGTTGTGTTGGTTGCTAGCGTCTGTGATAATGGCATGTGGTTGACTGTCAGATAGTGCTATACGCCAGTGTTGGTTGGAAGATTTTTCTGGTGAATCGACAGACGATGGTGAATTTGGCTGTGAAGTACTATCGGACTTATCTTCAAGTGAAAATAAGGTTTTTGACGCAAGTATTGATGATGACATGACAGCTGGTATTCCTTTCCGGTCGAGAAGTTTTTATGGAATTTGGAATTCAGAACCTCTGGCTCGCTAGTGTAACACATATAATTAGAGAGAAAAGCGGTCCTACGGGGTATGGGAACAGGGAATTCGATTATGAACAGTCCGCGTTTTCGTTATTTTCTCGAAATAATGTCCTGGAAACAATTTGTAAGTGGACAAACAAAGAAGGCAGTAATAACTTTCACAGTGAATGGAAACCAGTAAGTGCTTTTGATCTTCAGAAATATATTTGTGTGTTGATACTGATTGGAGTATATAAATCAAAAAAGGAAGAATCTAGCCAGCTGTGGAGTAAACAAAATGGTCGTCCAATATTCAGTGACATTATGAGCAGGAATCGCTTTCAGTAAATCTCCGGCGTCATAGAAGAATGGAGGACAAGCTATCTCCAATTCGTGAAGATTTTGAAGATTGGGTAAAAACTCTGCAAGATACTTTTATCCCTGGTGATAATATACAGATGCTTATCAGAATAATGGAAACACCTGAACGAAAGTGCAACTTACCAGATTAATATGGTGTCGGGCCACCTTTCGCCTTCAGAACAGCCTTGATGCGACGTGGGATGGAGGCATAGAGGTCGTGAATGGTAGCAAGTGGAATATTACACCATTCCTCGCGCAGGGCATCGGCCAGTTCTGTGAGAGAGGATGGAAGTGGAAATCGTCGCCGGAGTCGTGTTTCCAAGATGGACCACAGATGTTCAATTATGTTTAGATCTGGTAATTGGGCGGGCCAGGGGAGGTGTTGAACTTCATCCCGATGTTCGTCAAACCACGCTGCAACAACTCCAGCTGTGTGAATGGGTGGATTATCATCCTGGAATATGGTGTCATTGTCCGGGAACAACATCCGGACCATAGGATGCAAGTGGTCTCCTAAAATTGCCACATAATCGTTGGCAGTGATGCGTCCGCGAAGTGTGACCACAGGACCCAATGAAAACCATGATATTGCGGCCCACAGCATCACCGTGCCGCCGCCATGTTTCACAGTTGGGCGGAGACAATGCAGATCATACGCTTCTTTGGGCGTTCTCCACACATAAACACGGCCCGTGGTTTGGAATAGGGTGAATGGTGACTCATCCGACCATACCACACGTTTCCAGTCGTCAACGGTCCAAGTTGCATGGTCGCGGCACCATTTGCGGCGTGCTAAAGCGTTCTGGTCCCTGATGAGAGGTTTGGCCCGTGCAACACGACCCCGTAAGTTCATGTCATGTAATTCGCGGCGGACTGTGATTGTCGAAACAGGTTGGGGGAGGTGCTGATTGAGTTCCTCCGTCACTTGCGCCGCAGTGGCACGACGGTTCCGCGTGACAATGCGCTTTAATACCCGGCGTGCCCTGTCACTGATGCTTTTCTTCCGCCCACTGTTCCGCTTCCCCGATGTGGTTTTCCCGTGTGTTGTGTAGGCCGTCATCACCTTCGACACTGTCCCTGGCGACACACCTAACACACTAGCCACTGCCGTCACACTCACTCCACATAACCGCGCACCAACAATTTGCCCTCTTTGAAACTCTGAGAGGTCTCCCATTTTACACTACCTCCGTCTGCTGCAGCCACTGCACACTCCTGTTCCACGACGCCTGACGTAGTATGGAGACCGACCTAACACACCACCACCAGCAGTCCGGCGCTGCGGTCGCCACGACACCACTGCCAACCCATACATCTGACGTGTTGCCAACTACATGTGTTTCCATTATTCTGATAAGCATCTGTAGTATATAAGAAATCTCTGTTTTGAGCCACATTTTAACATGGGGAAGATAGGACTATGGCCCCTCTAACGATGATTTTGTTGCAAATGGGAAAAATACATTTATTTTCAGCTAATGCTATTACTGCCATCTACTGGCGTAATCATCAACTATCATCATTTCCCGCACCCCTACCGTCATCTACCGGCGTTGCTGTTAACTAATTGAATAGTTTTTATAACTAAGCAATTAGTAATTAACTTTTTACGCGAACGCGATTAGAAGTGTCGCTAGCTGCTCGCTTTGTATCAGGTGAATGCCGGAATGATACATTCAACATGGACATGCTCGCTACTTTCTCTCTATATTTAAAGATGTCACTAACTGTTTGTAATTGAAAGCGTGATGTTGCTTATTTCTGCAGCCATGAACTTCTTGTTTTGAATAATAATATTTTGTTACTGCGCTTATGATCTTTTATTGGTTAAAATTTTATAGAAGAATCGAAATGAACTTGCTGCTTATTCGTTTCTGAAAAATGATTTCTCAGTTCAGAATTTTCATGAATTGCTTGCACTTTGTAGTTATGAAAAAAAAAACAGAAAAACGAAAGGTGGTTATTGCATAACTAGTAACGGAAGTAAATAACAACGCGATTTTCATGCGAAGAGCAGATTATGTTTCGATCTATTGAATAAAAAAAACTTGATTTTTTTATTACAGTATAGCACGCACACACGATACACTAGCTATATTCAATTTTAAAGAATTTCCTTTCAATTTTCAGCCTCGTGTCATGTCAGTCTATATTAATCACCTAATGTATTTTCCCGCTATTTTATCTTCACATTCTCAAGGCGAGTTGTTCGAGCAAGCTACTTTTTCAGCAGTGCTGTTCATATGGGTGCTATTTTTGCTATTTCAACGAAAATTTGTTAGTGTAAAAGTGGGGAATTAGTTTGAAATGAAATCTACTAGTATGTGCTACCATTTCTGCTATATTTAATACAAAATACGTACTTTTCCTGTGTGCAACGGAACAATATTCAGGTATTGAGTGTTTTAATAAAACTTAGTGAAAGAAGAAAAAAACGACACTTATGATTAGAATTAGTTTTCCCCTTAAAAATGGAAAAATTAACTGTGAACATTGTAGTGAATTGATATCAAAAGCGAATATTGCTAGACACATTACACGTAAGCATCCCGTCCCTAAAAGTGATATGGAAGAAGAAACACCACCTTCTAAAATACTAAAATTAACAACGATAAAATGTGTAGTGTGCGAGGAAGAAATTACTAAATACGTTTTGATCGAGATATGAGAAATAAACATTCGTATGAACCAGTGAAAACTGCTTTGAACCATACATTTTAGGACTATGAACTGGCCTATAAGAACAACAGTGGAGATACACAATTTTTTCTTACCTCTATACGAGGAGAGTGTGTGCATTTTTTGACGCAAGTGAGCGAAAGTGATACCCTTCTGAAAATCAGTTTTATTCTCACTGCCGATTATGTTAAAACGGGTGGAGAAATACGTTTCCCAGTGCACAGTAGAAATATGATATCTTCTGCTCTAGAAGATAAAATAAGTGAAATATTTGATAAATTATTAGCAGATCAGCGAGAGAGGGCTGTTAAAGGTTCAGGCTGGTCTTTTTGCTCTACTCCTCACCACAGGCTTGAAGTGAAAGTCAACACCTTGAACCCCATAGCAGCATCAAGCTACATTGAACTACCCAAGTTTATTAAGAAAAAAAAAACATGCTGTTTTAAACATTAAAAATAATGATCAAAAATGTTTTCTTTATTCCATCCTAGCCAAAATTCACCCTGTTGATTCGAGTAAACATGCTTACCGAGTTTCTCATTATGAGCCGTATGTGAATGATATATTGCCTATTTCCGAAATTAATAGTATCAGTTTTCCAGTCGGCTTACATCACGTGCCTAGGTTTGAGAAATACTATAATAAAATGTTCCCGAACACACCGATTTCTGTTAATGTGTACGGGATAGATGCTAAAAATGAAAAAGTGTTCCCAATTCACATCAGCCAAAAGCAATCTAATAAAACTGAAATAGACTTACTGTTTATAAAAAACAAAACAACATCAACATCAGCGGCAACAACACCGACAACAACACATTACTGCTTAATAAGAGACTTTTCTCGTTTAGTGAGGAGCCAGGTTACCAGTGATTCAAATCAGTATCATTTCTGTAGAGTGTGTCTTTCCTACTTTAATATTGAAGAAAAATTAAGTGAACATAAAACTTTGTGTCGTGAGCATGAATCAACGCGTGTTATTATGCCTACTCCTGATTCTGTAGTCAAATTTAAAACAGACTTCATTTTTAAAAGCAGATATTATTGTGGGAGATTTTGAAAGTTTTTCGTCCGTGTTAGTGAACGCCGGGGGCGAAAATCGACAAACATTCAACAACATACACTAGCAAGTTATTGCTACAAAACTTGCTGGTCTGAAAATACCCTCCCCGAACACCGATAACAGTGCTTATTTTAGTTATGTAAGTATATATATTGTTCCTATGTGATCGGGGCTGAGTCCTTAGTTTATAAACACTAACTCACGCAAACGAATGGGTAAAGTCAAGGCAAAATTATGATAATTTACTTCTACCTCTCCTGTTAATTATGTTGCATTGCAACACGTTATAAGCATAAAACACAACCAATGATATGTGTTTTCTTCTCAAACATATAACGAACATTAGGGTAAAGAAATAAATGAAAGCTTAACATATACTTTAGTAAGTAAAGGATTTACAGAGTAAACTTACCTTAAAGGAACCACCAGTATATGGTGTCACCCACATCGCGTACTTTGAGCACCGGAAGGCAAGCTTTAGCGTTCACATATTCATAGATTTGCTGTCGCATCCGACGCCCAAACTGACGCATACACGCACGCAAATCCGCGGGATTTATGTTGATAATATTCTTCAACTTTTACCATTTCCGAGGCCGAGAAAATTTCGTTTACTATATTAGTAGGGGCAACTAGCAGTTAAGGGTATTTTAATTCAGTACTTAATTAGATAACCAACCCCCTGTGGTGAAACGAATAACGACGTAGACAATGTACGCATACTAATGAGCTAGCTACACGCACACGAACGAAATTTGGACTACCCCACCCAGAGTTGCGCAGATGCGTACTGCGTCGGCGGCATGGTATTGGCGGACATGCTTAGTGCTTGTTACTTTACAAGGAGGAGACTTGACATTACGAGACATAGTTACTGACGAACCATGGAAACATCAAAACCTGTTGTACGCATTACAGAAAGACAACCTCCACTCGTACCGTTGTGTAAGTGCACACCGCGCTGGGTGGACGAGGCATATATTTCGTCCACCATTGACGCTTGGAAACTCTCAGAAAGCTTGCTTTGTTTGCGATGCTGGAGGAACAGCCCTCAGCGGCAGGAGCACTTATGTCACGGTCATTTAACGGGGTATATGTTACCCGATGTGTTTCCAGATGCGGTCTATCCCGAGTTTGAAGCTCGAACTCTGCACACGTTACGTGATCCCAAGACTATGGAAGCCCTGTTTAAGATCTACTTGGATAAGCATCCGAACGCATCTGAACTGAAAGAGAAGATGGATTGGGGAATTCAACGTCTGATGAAAACCGAATTGTGCAAGGTGCAGGATATGTTTGCGGACAAAGATCGTGCAGCCCACCGGTCCCAATAAGAGACAGTGTTTGTAAACTGTGTACTGGACGAAAACATCATATATAGTGGAACTGTGTATGTAGTGGACTTGTGTAGTGATCATGGTTCAGTATACGACTTGTAACGGTGATTATGTTGTGAACAAGTGCATATTGAAAACAGTATTTATTTACAAGACAATCCTATCTTGTGTTCAGAGTGTAAATTGGGTAAAGTACACAATTGCATGTACGTGTGGAATACGGGTACTGTGATTGCACTACATGTTGAAAGTCATATGAACGATCCAGAACTTTTCCAAGACTATTATGAACGTTTCGTAGACCAGGATCATCCTTATATTTCAAAAACAATTTTATTTAATGTTTGTCGTCATTTTATAAAAGACCCTGAGTGTATTGCTTTATTGATACCTTTAATTTTGGAACAGCAGAACAGTGGTTGACGATTATTATGTACGAGACACTACATTATTGATGTACAAGGTTTCAAACTTTCCGATAGGGAATAAATTATTAGAGAATTTTGTCTAGTTGCACGTTATTGTTTCATTGTCTTATGAAATTACCTTGTGAACGTTCTGATTTACCAACTGCTTATCAGCGACAAGTCGATTGGTTAACTTATAATTTTCATGGCTTAGACTGGAATACGTCGAATGGATATACAGTATCCCATATCCGCCATATTGTATTGCAACTATGTGAAATGGGCGCCATCTTTTATTGTAAAAGTCATGAAAAGATGGTGTTATTGCGTAAAGATTTTCAACTGACGAATCTTGTGAATGTTGAAGATCAACCATGTCCTGCCTTAAACACACTTAATTTCAAAGTAGATATAGCAAAGTGTACCTATCATCAACCAGTGCAAGAGTATGCATGTGCCTTGCGTAATTGCATACAGTTACAATATTGGATCAAAGTACAAACATTAAAAGTGGTGGATGGTATATCCACAATGAAATTGTAACATTATTGGAAAATAAATTTATACTACACAGGATGTGTTGGTTTTGTATTTGATGAAATGAAACTCAAAAAAATAGGAGATAAAAGGTTTTTATTACAGAAAAACTACTCTACTACAAAAGGTTACATAGTATAAAAAAATATTTACAATGTTGTTTTGTTTTCAGGATCTTTCTGACATGATTCAGTACAAGTTGATCATTCCGTTGTAAGTTGGTCTTTGAAAATGTTCTTAGAATATTAATATTACGTACTTTATAATAAATATACACTAGACAGAATAAGCCACATGAAACGGAATCATCAGCTTGATACTAGACGTTATTCATAAGATATATACTGGAATTGCTGCGAAGAAAGTGTAGAATGGGTTTTGGCGGCTTTTGCGTAAGACTATCAAAATAGAAGGCACGATTATTTTTATTAATGACAATACAGGGCCAGTGTGTGCCTTGCTCATAAGACGGACTCAAATTAACAATTACAGCGGCTGGTGCTTTCACCATTGCAGGTAAATGATTCAAAGAGTAAATCCCAGTTAATATGCTCGCACTAAAACAGTCATGTAACACTGTCTTTAATATTTGATCAGTCCACATAGTCACACGGAATGGCACTCCTCTTCATCATCTTCATGAAGTACACTGGGACTTGGGGTAATGGGTGGGGTTTTTATTTGAGAAAAACTACTCTACTACAAAAGGTTACATAGTATAAAAAAATTATTTACAATGTTGTTTTGTTTTCAGGATCTTTCTGACATGATTCAGTACAATTTGATCATTCCGTTGTAAGTTGGTCTTTGAAAATGTTTTTAGAATATTAATATTACGTACTTTTTAACAAATATACACTAGACAGAATAAGCCACATGAAACGGAATCATCAGCTTGATACTAGACGTTATTCATACGATATATACTGGAATTGCTGCGAAGAAAGTGTAGAATGGGTTTTGGCGGCTTTTGCGTAAGACTATCAAAATAGAAGGCACGATTATTTTTATTAATGACAATACAGGTCCAGTGTGTGCCTTGCTCATAAGACGGACTCAAATTAACAATTACAGCGGCTGGTGCTTTTACCATTGCAGGTGAATGATTGAAAGAGTAAATCCCAGTTAATATGCTCGCACTGAAACAGTCATGTAACACTGTCTTTAATATTTGATCAGTCCACATAGTCACACGGAATGACACTCTTTTTCATCATCTTCATGAAGTACACTGGGACTTGGGGTAATGGGTGTGGAGTTATATACACTTTTAGGTTCGGGGGTTACGTATTTTGATAAAGCATGGTATGTTAAGTACTTGCTGTAACACAATGTTTCATATAATGCACACCGAAATGTATGAAAGTGATTATGCCGATGTGCACAATGACTTTCAGGGAACAGTAATTTGGATGATTTTGGACAATGTAAATCTTCGTGATTCATAACACTTCGTCCCGGCATACGTTGCATGAATTGTTGTCGCCGGTGTCCATGGGTGAAGAGTACAGGAATATGCTTTGTATAGTTGGTAAGTATGTGCTGAAGATCCTTGTATGCCACATCACCATCGGACTAGTCGACTCCAAAAATGTGCATAGCGAGATATTCGTTATCAAACTGGAGTGTTAATGGTAATTGGGAAATATCAAACGGTGCCTTGAACATCCAGCTTTGAACTGTATTGACATCGGGATTCACAATGGCCAATTCCTTGACAATAAACTCATCCTCACCAGTTTGCTCAAACGCCGAAAAGTGAATGATCGCCCTCATGCTGTCATCGTTGTAATGATGTAAACAGGAACTTACCCCCACCTTTTATACACTTACTGAGGGAGAGTGCCAACTAATAATTTAAAATTTAATGTAAGTATGGTACAATTATTTATATACTATTGTCCGTATAGATATTACGGTCTTTGTCGATATGGATCAGGGAATCAAATTGTGCATAGACCACGCATGTAATGGATTGTGGAAGACGCTCACTGAACCCTATTTTAATATTGACAGGCGAATAATTGACGACATCCCACGTAGAGTCGTCCAATGTATTGGTAGGTGATAAAATAAATGCATATAGCGTATAGCCAATTGGATAATCTTCCGGTGTAATGGTATGACTGGCATTTTGATGAAATAAACCAGTACCAGAAAACAAAGAATGATAACTTTGAATATACAAATTATTAGCAAAATTAGGTGTAAGGGGACTGGGAGGATGAAATTTAGATCCAACCTGGACTTGCAGCTTGTTAAGAATAAAGTTTTGGAAATGGAAAGGATTAAGATCGTACCGACCATTGAATGCAGTATTTGAAACAAACCCGATAACAAAACCTTTAGGTACTTTACCTAAAAATAAATTATTCAGATTGAACGTAGAGACATTTTCAGATATGGTATGTACACGTCTTTCTACACGCGTCATTGGAAGTTTGGCAGTATCTTGAAGCATAAAGCCATTTAGCTGAAGTGCAACATCAGCAGAGATTTCTAGACTAGCATACAGTATGACTTCCTCCAATTGAACCTTATAATTAGAATACTGTGCTGCCATAAGACAGAATGCATCTTTACTACGACTCAACTTGACTCGAACACTAACTTTATTGGGAAGAATACGATCCATTGTTGTAATATCCGTGAAAAGACGCCCTAGCATTTCAATAGAGGCACTACCAGCAACCATTGCACTACATTTTTGAAATCCAACATTTGCATTACCTAACGTATCAAATTGCCCTCCGGTATCCTTATACAAGAACGCCGTTTTCAAATGCGTATTGGTAGCATCCTCGCAATAATTCAGACCTGATTCAAAATAGCAGCGATAGCGATACGTACCATTTGATGAAGAAATGACTTTATCATTGAAATAAACATCAACCTGTCCAAACATGGAATGGAGAAAATTATTTACGGGTCCAACAATATCGGCCGCAACAGGAGGAGGCCCCGCTTCTGCTACGTGTAAATTGGAACCATCACCTCGCCTAAATTTACATTTTACATAGAGGTACAGAAAAGCAGTATGTATATACTCGAAACTATCTCCAGGAATAACGAATTCAATGGGTCCTTCGGAAGTGAGTGTGGAAATAGGTCGATATTCGACCATACGTGAAGATTCAATGGCAGTTTGTGTCATGGGGACCAAATCCAATTCATTGCTACAGCACTCTTTACTACCGGGGGTAAGGAACGACATGGTTGTTAAGTAAAAATATCTCTTGGTCTAGTACTTGAACGTTTACGGCGGTGGTCCCACACGTCCAGGAGCTCTTCGTTTTCGTGCCCGTCGTCTACCACTACCGGTAAGCAACTGATTTAGTTTGTTTTCCGCTTTGGTTTTTAAAGCCAATCCTGCTTCCCGTACACGTGCCTTTATGGATTCTTTTAGAGGTCGATTTTCCAACATATCCAAACAACTTGGATTCCTGTCTGTAGAGCTTGTCGTCCAAGGGCTTTGGCACCTTTTTTAATGAATGGCATTGCAAATCGAAACAGACCACGGAATAAACTTCCAATTCCATGTCCACGCTGGTAGATGGGTCCTGCGAAATATGGGATTCCGCGTCCACGATGTAGTACTGCCATTGTGGGAGACGTGTAAAGTGAAGTGTCACTGTCAGTGCCCCGGATGCAAATGGCAAATTACGTCCTGCATGGTCCTTTAGTAGGATTTCAATGGTATCGAAACATAATTTGGCTAGTGGAAAGTAGTGAACGTTTTGGAATGTAATGGTTTCCACTTTACCGTGATTTGTATCACTCATGGCCACAATTCGAAGTAATGGCGCTTTTGTATCACCTACAAATATTGAGGTTGTACGAGATCCGTATACAGAAACACTTGTGGGTAACCGATACTTAGGTATTTCTGTTTTTGTAAAGTACCGATTTTTAAAATGTTAATGTTAATGTTGGGTTCGAATCCCAATTGCAATGCCAAGAGAGGCGATAGGCGTATGGCTTCAATATTAGCCGTGGTTTTGACATGTACCGTATTGGAATACGAAAATTGTATTGCCGGCGTAATTGTATTTAATTCATCCAATAATTGCTGGATGGTTGCATAATATCCCGATGTAATACGATGTTTTACTTTTGTTCCATCCGCTAAATCAAACCAAAAGATATTTCCCCATCAATAACATTTTGACATATAAGCGGAATATGAATTTCACCAAGTCCCACCATCCACGATGCATCATTTAAATGAATCCGATGATTTAGGATATTACGAAAATGTGTAGGTGTATTATTCATATACGTATATGTACTGGCATTTGAACTTAGCGTGACGTAAAAACTATCATCAGTACTTTCCGAAATCATGCTTTCCGTTTAACGTTTAGTGTAATGCTTGCCGTTCCAAATTGAAATGGCAATTTTCGACCGCGCTCATCTTTTAAGTCTACATGTAATGTATCGAAAAATAGCTTTACCACTTTCATATAGTGTGGACGATCAAACATGTACGATTTCATGTGTGCATACTGGTAATCGTGCACACTAATTTTACGAAGTAACTTACCAATATTAGGTTGTGTTTTGACCACATCAAGACAAACATTAATTTCTAAAGGGATTTTATAATCCAAATTACATGGAAAAGGTGCAGGAACGTTGACGATCATGGGTAGTCGTTGACGACTGTGTGGAAAATAGTGAATGCTATGATTTTCTATATTTGGACAATTACTAAACCCTAGTAGGTTTTGTAAGCCGGGCGTCATTGCAATCAGCCGGGGGTGGTAACGCTTGCTGGGACCTATATTGAAGGTTCCATCCCGGCATTTGGCTGGTGCCACTGAGGAAAACCACTGAAAACAACACAGTCAAGATGGTCGGCCGCTGGGATCGAACCCAGAACATCTCGAATGGTAAGACAACGCTCTACTAACTATCCAATAAAACTCAAGTATCTCAGGTTCAAGCCAGGAGATGATGCGTAGGTAAAGTGTACCAAGCCAACATTTGCCTTGTATGTCCCCGGGAGAGGGAACTTTCTCGTTCTACTTACCATCTCTAGCAAAGTTATCTTGCCTCCCAAAAAGTTTTACAGAAGCCACAGTCATTAGGATGGAATCTGGGAGACAACAGGTCTATAATTAATGCCATCATGACATTACTGAAAAAAATAACCTGGAAACCCCGAATGTGCTTTAGCCAGAATCAACAGAATAGCCAAAAGTGATACTAATTTCACCGAAAACAAAACTGAATTTGGAGGGTCCGGAACCCAGGACCAAGCAGTCGTATCTTAGTGGTAGAGGGTAGGGTAGCATTCAGGAGGTTGTGGGTTCGATCCCAGCGGCCGACCATCCTGACTGATGTCTTTCCAGGTTGTTGAATCATCATATCATCATATTCAGCCGTTTTCTATCCACTGCTGGATGAAGGCCTCCCCCTTTTCTTTCCACATATCTCGGTCTGCTGCTACCCTCATCCATGTAGCTCCTGAAAAACGCTTGATTTCATCTACCCATCTTACATTTGGACGTCGTCTCGGTCGTTTCTTTTCTCGAGGAATCCACTGTAGTACATTTGTCGTCCACCTTCCATCTGTTCGTCTAGCTATGTGACCGGCCCATCTCCACTTCATCTTCTTCGCACTCTTGATTACATCCTCTACCTTTGTTTGTGCCCGAATCCATTCATTTCTCTTCCTGTCCCTCCTGGTTATTCCTAGCATGCACCTCTCCATTGCTCTTTGTGTGACTCTCAATCTTTGAGTCGTTTGCGCATTCAATGTCCAAGTTTCGCACCCGTACATCATTACAGGTAAGACACATTGATTATAAACTTTACGCTTCAGACACATTGGAAGTTTGCTTTTGAAAATAAAGTGTAGTCTTCCAAAAGAACTCCACGCCATTTTACATCTTCTATTTATTTCATCAGTCAACTTTGCATTCGATGTTTTAAGCTGGCCTAGGTAAACATACTCATCAACTATGCCTATTGTCTCTCCGTTAATCTTCACTTCCTTCTTTGCAGCATGTTGGTTGTACATTACTTTTGTTTTACTTAAGTTCATTTTAAGGCCTATTTTCGAACTCTCGTTACTCAGTTCTTCCATTCTGGTTTGTAGTTCTTCTGCACTTGAAGCAAACAGGACTATATCATCAGCGAACCGTAAATGATGAAGATATTCGCCATTAATTTTAATTCCAACTTCATCCCAGTTTAAATTCTGGAACACTCTCTCCAGGACCGCACAAAACAGTTTCGGAGAAATTGAATCTCCTTGCCTTACCCCTTTTCCAACTTTAAATTTTTCACTGTCTTGATGCAGCATAATGACAGAAGTGGCAGTCGAGTAAATGTTTCGCAGTAACTTGATGTATGCACTTTCGATGCCTTGATGTTCAAGTGATTTAAGTACTGCTGACAAGGAGACCGAATCGAAAGCTTTTTCAAAATCTATGAATCCCAAACATAGTGGAAGTTCATATTCATTAGTCCTTTCCATAACTTCATTCAATGTTTGTATGTGGTCCATTGTGCTAAATCCACGACGAAATCCGGCTTGTTCCCTTCCCTGATTAAAATCCAAGTCTCGTTCAATACGATTCAAAATAACTTTGGTGAACATTTTGTATAGGACTGACAGTAAACTAATTGGTCTGTAGTTTTCGACGCGTTCTTTGTCCCCTTTTTTGTACAACAAAATGATAACGGCATTATTCCAACTTCTGGGTATTTCTCTCTTCCTCAAGCACATCGAGAATAATTTAGCAACTTCCTCTTTCATCTTTTCACCTCCCCATTTAAACATCTCTGCTGTGAGTCCATCTTCTCCTGGTGATTTTCCGTTCTTCATCCCTCGAAGTACTTTATCCACTTCTTCTTTCATTACGTCTGGGACATCATCATCAATTTCTTCTGAATCTTCATTTCCTAGCTCTTCCTCGGAGTAGTACAATTCTGTGTAGAAATTTTCAAATATGTTTATAATTTCTTCCTTATTTCGTGTTACGGTCCCGTCTGGTCTCTTAACTGCAATTATTTGCTTTTTCCCTATCATGAGCTGCTGTTTGGCTTTCTTCAGGCTCTTGTTTTCCTCGATTGTATTTTTAACAAGATTTTCGTTATATCTTCTATTTCAGTATAAAGATTTGTCAGATTCAATAGTAAATATTATTGAATTTTTAATAATACAATATGAAATATTATTGAATATTTAATAAATTTATTTATTTACATTCCGAAGTAAACTTATAATGAACATCAATATTGTTAATTTCAAAACTAAAACGTTGAATGGATTACGTGGATTAAAATTAAAATTTTGAATTCTTTGTATTGTTTAATAATGCAGTACGAAATATTATTCCAGTCGTCGGCCTAAATCCTTACGGCGCCCCTGTCATATTCAGTTACTCCATAAGTTCTTCAATTGGCGCGCCCCATGCTTTTTTTCTAGTCATACATAAACAAAATTATCTTTTAATTTTTGGTACGAATTGTTAAAGAAACATGCCATCCCAGCGGCTGACCATCCTGGCAGAGGTTTTCCAGGGTTTCTCCTCAGTCACACCAGGCAAATTCCGGGCTGGCCCTTTGAACATATGCTCAGGCCAGGACAGAGGAGAGGAAAAGATTCGCCTCTCCTCTGTCCCGATACATGAACAAAGACTATGTTTCCAGACCCACAACGGGTCTTGAACCTATGACAATGTTCATATATTAACTTTCCAAATATATTTCCATTCGAACTATATTAACGTATATAAATTGTAATGAAGTAATTTACTCCATGATATTCAGTACTGACATAACTTTCTGATACCAACAGATATTACTCATCTTCCTAAACCTTTCTTGTTTATGGTTCATAGCACGTGAGAAGGACGCTAAATCAAGTGGCTGCACCCCTGATTTCTTTGTTACCTGAACTTGACAGTTTTTTTGCTCGTAAGGAATATTTGCAGGAGAGAGCCTGAAGAAAGAAACTCCCTCAGGTGACGAAACAATACAGTTAGCAATGCATATGTCTGTATAACAAGCAAGAATAATGAGTCACACATGTTTGTATTCGAAACAACGCTAGTTGTCCTAACAGGTTTTTGTCGTAGTTGAGTTTATTTAAAATTTGACGAGTAACACAAAATAGAACGCTAATGAAATAAATGTTAATGTTCAGCTAAAATCAAATTTAACTAATGTTTTCACTGCCGTTGTGAAACACGCACCTGAATAACACACTTGAATGATTCATAGCCCTGTTTGTATAATATTGTAAAAACGCAACATACATTATTTCTCTTTATAGAGAATAACATTATTCAAATAAAATTAGAAGTGGTAATATAGAGCAGGGTTTCCGCCAGGGTTTTCAGTTTGAGGTGGGATATGAAGTCATAATTTTGTGCAAGTACGTATCAAATATTCATATTTTGTACAAACGCGGACTTTAGTCTAACATGTCTTCGTGCAAAGTATGAATATTTTATGCCTCATATTTTTCCTCTTTTATGTAAAAACGTAATCGTGAATGTTTTTATTTCAAAATGTGCCTCAAACGGTCGTTCGCACATATGCTTTATTTAATTGATTTGTTTAGAACGCCCTAAACGAGCTGGTAAGCATCTAAGGACAGGGCCTACAGTTTATCGTGGGCTTCGAGACACTTTCGTGTCCCTATTTTTTTTAGTTTGTAGGCCTAGTATATCACTACTCATTAACGTGAGAAATTGTGCCACCGGCAAACTCATGTCTCAAGAGTTTTCATTTTTCTTTCTGTCGAACCTACGACCTCGGGAAAGCCAAAGTTGCCTAAATGCCAGAAAATCTGAATTAACATAAAGTGTCGATCGGAATCAAACCCCGGACTCATTGACTGCAAGGCAGCAAGTGTTACCACTCAATCACAGGAACACTATGGTAGTCCAATTTTTACAGTTCCTAAGTGGCTTTTTTCTTCTGGCAAATAATTAATCATGTTGGTACTTTTAAAAGTGTCTGAGAGTTATTAAATATTAACAAATCAGTTCTGTGGTTTCAAATTTATATATAAAAGGAAAAATATGAGGCATAAAATATTCATACTTTGCACGAAGACATGTTAGACCAAAGTCCACTTTCCTACAAAGTATGCATATTTTATGCGTCATATTTTCCCTTTTATATATAAAAATGTAATCGTATTCTTTTTATTTGAAAGTGTGCCTTAGAAGTTTGTTGGCGCGTACGCTTGTCAACTCAGCGTTACACGTGAAAATGTAGTTCGAACTTGCTCAGTAATGATCTCAGGTCTATATGCACATGGTCATAGATTCAAGTCCATCATGGAAACAGTCTTGTTCATGTATCAATGTCATATTTGAAGTCAACTTACTATGTTTTACTAATTAAACAGATGCCTTTCTTTCCTGACGATTCGTAGGGGGGGGGGGAGAAATCACTCAACACGTCTTTTTGAAGCATTGTTTGTACAATGGTTATTGTAGGTGCTATGATGTAATGTGTTTAAATACTATTCTTTAATTACAAATAGGTATATTTTTAAACTATATTTTAGTAAGGTTCGTGGTGTCCTCAAATTTTTCACCGTTAGTTTAACTCATTTCCCGACATCTTACAACGATAGAATTTGCAAAGCGACGTAAGTCAGGTGACAATACAACATTCCATTGTTACTTTCATATAAAGACAACCTTTTTTGTTTGTTTGTTTGTTTACAGACTTTTCTATAGTTCAGTATGGTACGTTGTGTCCTCAGATTTTTCAACGTGAATTTAACTCATTTCCCGACATGATACAATGAAGATATTTGGACGATCATCCTGACTAATGTTCTTTCTTACGGTAACACAAGGCCAATGTTGGAAAAGCTGGAGATAGCGGAATGGTGAAGATCATCTATGAGATGACGGAACGGCTTGTTCATGTAGCATTCTAGAGGTCGTGGGTTCGAACCCAGCGGTGGACGATCCTGACTAATGTTTTCGTCCAGCAGCGTTACATGTGAAAATGTAGTTCGAACTTGCTCAGTAATGATCGTATATCTAAGTAGTTGCATCTTCAGGTCTATGCACATGGTCATAGGTTCAATACCCACTGTGGGTCTGGAAACATAGTTCTTGTTCATGTAACAATGTCATATTTAAAATCAACCTACTATGTTTTACTAGTTAAACACATCCCTTTCTTGATGATGAATACACTTCGAGGTGGGGATACGGTGGAAAAATGTATTTAGAGTAGTGAAGTTTCCACCACTACAAAACGTAGACGAACCCAAATAATGGTTAAAAGTTGGTAGATCGTTAGCGTAGCTTTCGGGATGTTCTGGATTCGATCCCAGCGGCCGACCATCCTGACTGAGGAGTTTTCACGGGTTTCTCCTCAGTCAGATAACAATACAGTCAATTTGTGCTCAGAACGGCCCCTTACGGGATAGTTGTGGGTTGTTTTGATTTATTCCATTCTGTATATTTTTTGGGGTGCTGATTGCTGAATCCGAATCTGAGGTTTGTTAACAACATTTCGTGACGCATCAATGAAAAAAAAAATCATCAAATCATTTTTTTGTGGTGCTTTGCTTATAACACGGAAACTATCAACTTTTCGTAAAGAACCTCCTTATTCAAAATGGATCTACATAAAATTTCCTACAAATTATACTATTGTTTTTTATTTATTTTTTTCTCTCCGAGGAACTGTTCGGTGCTCAAGCGCTAGTTGAACTGTTATGTCATCTCCAGAACTAGAAAAGAAAAAGGAATTCCCGTCTTATACGTCTTTTCATTTTATTTATTCTCTCCCGGCCTCCCCAAATCATTTTATAAATGAACCGTCTGGTTTGTAAGCCCTCTTTCCTTCTATAGCTTCTATAAGCCTTGGATGAACCTCAGGTATGACCCTCTAAACGACAACGGCTCATATAAATTTTGCATATATAATAATGTAATATATAATCATATAACAATATGTAATAATTCTTAAAGATTTTTCGTTGAAATTTAAACTTTTGTGTAACTGAATCTGTACAATTTCCGACTTCATTAAATAACTTGAGCAGTATGTAATTTTTGAAGAAAAAAAAATGACCTGTACCTTTACATATACGATCTAGATAAGGTATGAGCAGACGACTGGAAGGAATTCACTAAATGACAGCCTTTATTAATAAATTAATTCAGGAATGATTTTTTTTTTGCGGAGGCAGACAAAATACGCTTTTCAACTAGCGTGAGCCTGAACCATTCATTGGAGAAAAAAATCCTATATAGTAACATTTGTAGGAAATGTTATGTATTTTCATTTTGAATAGGGAGCTTATTTACGAAAAGTTAATATTTTACGGGTTATAAGCAAAAACCGCCAAAACTGAGATGTTTTTACTTTTTTGCATTTTTTCAACGTTGCGTCACGAAATTTTGTTAGCAAACATCAGATTCGGATTTAACACCCCAAAAAACATATAGAATGGAAGAAACAGAAACTACCCCACAACTTTCCTGGTACAAACACAATATGATTGAATTATAATGATTTGAACGGAAAATTATACTTCTGTATTGAATTTCTTTACATTCCCTTCTTTATTTCAACATTATTTGTGGTGTGGACCTCTTTTCTACCATTTTCTATATACCCGCCAAACTATTTATCGTTGCAGGTTAACTTGAGTGAGTTCCCCCTTCCCCGTTGGTATATGTTAAATAATTAAGAAATGCATATACTTTACGACAAACCCAACTAGTCATAGCGTTGCTTCGAATACCAACCGGCATAAGTCGTTATATTAGTTTCCCCTAATAAGTTTCACCTGCGGCGTCCTGTTTCTTGAAAATATAATGCCATTTGTTCCCCCTTTCGAATGGCCTTGGTTTGTCCTTGTCTCTCCAGACCAGTGTTTATTAATCTTGTTTGCCGAAAAAGACTGCTGCTGACCCGTGCTGGTGGGTGATGTGGAGTGGAGGTGGATGGCCAAACCAGAACTGGAGTGGAGGTGGAGGGGCAGATCATAGGTGGAGTGGAGGTGGAGGGCTATCTCCGTGCTGGTGGGTGATGTGGAGTGGAGGTGGAGGGCCACATCAGAGCTGGAGGGGAGATGGAGGGGCAGATAATAGCTGGAGGGTGATGTGGAGTGGAGGTGGTAGTTACCTCTGTGTTGGAGGGTGATGTGGAGTGGAGGTGGATGGCCAGATCAGAGCTGGAGTGGAGGTG